>PVIH01008290.1:0-92304 GCA_004025045.1 Sigmodon hispidus | reverse complement strand
GAGAGAGAGAGAGAGAGAGAGAGAGAGAGAGAGAGAGAGAGAGAGAGAGAGAGAGAGAGAGAGAGAGAGAGAGAGAGAGAGAAAGAGAGAGAGAGAGAGAGAGAGAGAGAGAGAGAGAGGCCTTCATGCTACATGTGGATGGAGGGCAGGAGTTTGCAGGGTCAGTTCTCTCTGTTCACCTTGTGGGTCCTGGTGATTGAACGGATCCTAGGGTTGTCAGGTTTGGTGATAGGTGCGTGTACTTGCTCAGTTGTCTCTCTTGTTACAAATGTGGCAAATGAAGGCTGGAAGTGCCATTCATTTCCATTGCTGAATGTGAGTTTGTCCACAAGAAGGAATTAGAATGAGTTTCATCTCTTCATATATTTTATGTAAAAATATGTTTTATATTTTATTACTGTTTTGTATAGGCTGAGTGGAGTTTTCTGGAACCTTGCTTTAAATTGTTGCTTTCTGCAGTAGCTCTGATGTGGGAAAGGAAGGCCTACTGTTCTAGTCTGAGTGAGGGCAAAACAGAAGGCAAGGACGCTTGGCAGACACTTTGAAGGACACCCAGTGCAGAGACTGTTAGTATCTTTGAAACCATGGAAAAGTTAGTTTTATTAAAACCACAGTAAATTCACTTCAAAACCCTCAGTGTAAATCGTGACCAAATGTGCACTGGAGGTGAGACTGTTCCTAAGCTAGGTCTGTGATGGCTGTGCTGTGGTGGTCTCATAACCACAGAAGGAGTATCCTCCAGTATTCGTATAATTCAGAAGAACACTAACAGTCTCCAGGGAATGCATGACATTTGGGATCTTGAACAGAGTGGAGGAATTTGGAAGTAATTGGTATAGCCTGGAGCTTTTCTTGGTGAATGTTAGTGAATTTGGGGTGGGGGAGGAGTCTTGTTTCCAGATGTGTTACATGGGAACGTTTCTCGGGAGCTGTTGGAAGAAGAACAGTAGGGAAACAAGAAGCTGATGTTTCCTCGATGTTCTTACATACAAGAGAGGGCTGCTCTGTCTCCAGAGTCTGGCAGATTTTGTGTGAGAGGTGATTGACTGCCTTGTGTGCTGCAATGCTCTCATTTAATTCTGGATGCATACTTGACTATGAAGTTACAGGCAGATTAAAAAGACTGTTTCAATCTCATTTGGAATTTTATAAATGAACAAATGTATACATTTCTTCTTTAAAGGAAAAATGACACTTTTGAGTATTGGGAAGGATATATGGGCCACTGTTCACCAGGCTTTTGTTACTGCTCAGGACAGGAGGGTGGATTCTGTCTGAGACACTGTATCAAATCCTACTTTGGCACTTGGTCTTTGTGTGACCTTGTAGCATGGGTTACCTGTATGTTACCCACCATGCTTCTCTAACACACCTTAGCAGGAGAGGGAAACCATCTTCTCTCTGCAGAAGCCTCTACAGACACGTTAGTTAGGGAGGGTGCTTTGATAACTGCTGGATGATGATGACTGCTCCACTTTCTTGCTAGCCCTCTTCTGGCAGCACCATTGTGTGTGTGTGTGTTGTCAAGTATCACCCTTTCTTTCTTTCTTTTTTTTTTTAACTTTATTTATTTATTTGCCTTGGTGTTTGCCTGGAACTGGAACTACAGACAGTTGTTAGCTGCCATGTGGGTGCTGGGAATCGAACCCGGGTCCTCTGGAAGAGCAGCCGGTGCTCTTAACCGCTGAGCCATCTCTCCAGCCCCCGTATCACCCTTTCTTATCCCCACCAACGATACTTTAGTGAAGGGCCTCTGTACAGCCTCAGCAGCACAATGCTCAACCTTTTCTAACGGAAGCCAAGTGAACTATGCTTTGTTCTGTATGGTATTTGGCAGTTCAGTCAAAAACTTGCCTTACTAGGTTGCGTCTTTGCTAGCCCTTGGCTTGGAAGAGTCTTTTCTGCACCTTGTTATCTTTTCCTGCCTATTGGTTTCTTTGGCATCTACTCCTCCATACCCAAAGAACAGCAAAATACTCATAAAGTAAAAAAAAACAAAAACAAAACAAAAACGAAATCCTTGTTATGTTCCTTGGTTTTCCATGGTCTTAGCCCATCTCTGGATTTATTTTTACCTTTCAGAATCTTCTTATATCTGATTTACATATAGTATTTAACTTTGTTTAGATGGAGTAACAGGGAGAAATGTAGTTTACTTAATTTTACATTATTTAACTCCTTAAAACTCTTAGCATGCGTTAACCACATGCTTTATATGTGCCCTCTGACCTGCGCTGGATTCCCTCTGAGGTGCTCTTCCCTGTAGTAGTCCTTTCTCTGCGTTAGTAGAGTCTTGGCAGCGCTTCTAATTGGAACTTACGCCTTCATATATTTGTCTTGACTCTGAAATGACATTTTAAATTCTTAAATGAGTGGTTGAACCCCAGTTCTTTCACTTTTGGCTAGTTGTACAATATATAACATGACTTAAGCGGATAAGAACTCTATGTGATGTGTGCTACTGTGTCTCTTTACATTACTGCTCCAGATTGGCTCTGTCTTTGGGAGATGAGGCATTCTGACCTGTACTGAACGTTGAAAGGACCAAAAAAGATGTCTATGGAAGGGACTGGGAAGTTGAGTGGAAATCATTATGGACAGAAGCTGTCTTCTTTAATCACCTCCAGCTTCCCATTCTGTTCTTTCTGATAGCAGCATTGTGTGGCAGGAGCTCCTTGTCTTGTGTTGGTTCCTGCTAGCCTTCTTTATCTGTTTATAAAGAACAGGCTGCTGGCTGTTCTGGTTTTCCTTTCCATTGCCTTTGTCAGTTTCTTAATCTTGATGAATTTTTAGTGCTTCAAAGTATTTTATAGTTCACTTGGTGGTGATTTTTATTTTCCTTAATTTCTACTCAAAATGCTTTAGAATTGCTTAGTTCTGTTTCTAATGTCTAAGCTCTGTCCTTAGGCATTATTTTTGTTTCTACTTGAAAATTTCTCCTTGAAGAAACATGAACATTTTTAGGATTTCAGCCACTACCTGTGTCTGACTGACTCCTCTGTGGTTTCTCTGTGCCCTCTGTCCAATCTCACTCCCTCATTCTGACTGTCAACAGTATAATTTTTCCCTGGTGTTGCTTAGAGTGATGCTCATTCTTTCTCTGTCGGTAGCTTCACTGTACAGTCTTTCAAGTGAAGGCCCCAGGAATTGTCTTTTTTTTAAATTAAAGATTTGTTCATTTATTCATCTATCTATCTATCTATCTATCTATCTATCTATCTATCTATCTATCTATCTATCTATTTATTATATATACAGTATACAGAAGAGGGCACCAGATGTCATTGTAGATGGTTGTGAGCCACCATGTGGGTGCTGGGAATTGAACTCAGGTCCTCTGGAAGAACAGTCAGTGCTCTTAACCTCTGAGCCATCTCTCCAGCCTGGAATTGTCTTTGACTTGCTTTCTTTCTCTCTCTTTTCATTAGTATTTTGTCATCATTAACTGTCAGTTTGATTGTACTGCTGCCTCTCTGTATAGCTGGCAATCAGATGTTCAGAAATGGCTGCTACTATTTTGAACTCTTTACATGTGTTGATTCACTTAATTCTCATAGCATGCCTTTCAGATGGTTACTGATATTTTTCCTGTTTTATTTATGAAAAACTTGAGGTACTAAAAAATTATATTGCTCAACTCCACATTGCTGGATCATGGAAATGCCTGTCAGGTTTTGACTGTGGAATATCTACTGTGAAGATACTTTAAAATCTGTCTCTGTTCATCTCTACTTTAGCTACCCCAATTTAAGCCCTCTGTGCCTATGGGGTGACAACCTCCCAGCCCTTTTGCATTTTCCTTCAAGTCTGCTATCTCCATAGTCGTTGGAATGGTGGTGCTAAAGGGCAGCTTTTCTTTCCTCTGTAACAGCAGCTTCCTAGCACCTGGAACTAACATCTCAGATACACTTCTGTCCGAGGGTGTCCATTGCTCAGTTCACATCAGGTCTTCCAGTGTCTGTGAGCTTAATGCTTTCTGAAGTCATTCTAGAAACTGCTCTGTGAGCACTTTTCCTCCCTAGTTTGGTTTTTGTGTTCCTTTTTCTTTCTCATTTTCAGTGTTCTAAAATTTCTCTGTCTCTCTCCTATCCCCTTTCTCTTTATCTTTTCTTCTGTTTGTTATAAACTTAATCAGTTTGGATATTGCTATTGCTAGTGGTCTCTGTCTGGATCAGGTGTTTCCATGTTATTAGTGTATTTTTCAAAGACTTGAAGAAGCACACACAATAGCAAATGGTTTTGTTCAGAAGTAAAGTGAAAGTAACAGATAGATGCACTGCTATGGAGCAGTGTGCTACCTGAGCTAGAGTGCTCCAGAGTGCCTGGGCAGCACCCAGGGCTTGCTTTCTCAGGTTCAGGAGAAAGAAGCAGGAGTTGGTTGCTAAGGGGAGGACCATTGGCAGTTTTCTGTTTTGATGGATCACCTTGTTCACAATGTGTGCTTTCTCCACAATGCATCTGATTTTAATCTTAGGAACACTTGTCCTGATTGGTTCCTATTTCTGGGTTCTTTCTTTCTTCCTTTTCTTGATAGTGGAGGAAACAATACTAGAGGTTGGCCCCACAGACTCACACATGCTACACAAGCGCTTTACCACTGGACTGTATCCTCAGCATTTTATCTTCAAAAAAAAATCTCTTTTTAAGAGAATGATTTATCCTATGCTTTCTAGTGACTCATTCTATTATGTAAACAGAACAGCTTTTGCTGTTGCCCTTTTGTTAATTTCCTACCTCTGCATCTCATTAAGACTTTTTGTTCTTGTAGTCTAGTCTAGTAACACTCCTAACATGCCCTGCCAAATTCTCTGCTTTCCAACTCTTTGAGTTTGCTTGGACAGTATGTACTTCATTGTGTTAGCCTCTGTATTTTGTTTCTTTTGGTATTGAGGTTCCCCCATTCTGAACTTTATATATTTATTACACAAGTATCATTCTCTAATGTTCCAAGTACTTTGCATTGACTGTTAATCCCAGTAATTTCTTTATTATATTGATTAGAATAAGAGAAATGATTAGATTAGCTCATGCTCTAGTTTTCTTTCTGATGCTGTTATAAAATACTGACCATAACTAATTTGTGGGATGAAAAGTTTACATGGCTTATATTTCCAAGTTGAAGTTCATCATTGAGGAAAATCAGAGCAGGAACTCAAGACAGGAACTTTGAGGCACAAACTGAAGCAGAAACCATAGAGAAATGCTTCTTACTGGCTTGTTCAGCTTGCTTTTTTATAGAACCCAGGAATACCTGCCCAGGATGGAACTGCCCACAGTAGCTAGGGCCCTTCCACATAAATCATTAATCTAGAAAATGTCCTATAGATTTGCCTACAGGCCAGATGGTGGCTGTTCCTTAACTGAAGTTCTGCTTCCCAGCTGACTCCATTTTGTGTCAGTTGATGATAAACAACATATGCCTGTGGTCACTAAATTTGTAGATAGGAAAAAAAAAGTGCTTATAGTTGTTCTTTGAGTGAATATCAAGTAGATTTTTACCATATTAACCCATTTTATTTATTATCATTTCCATTTTATTCATAGTGAAATATGTTGACACGTGTGAATATATCTAATAGAGAGGATAACTAAGTCCCAGTAGCTTGCTAGCATTGGCATGTGAAGAACTGTGTAGGTTCACAGTGAGGAACACATTCAAGACCTCTGTTCAGCTCTGAAACTGTAGTATTGAGCATGATATATGCTGTTCTTTTTATACATCCATGCCTATGATAAAATGTAATTTGTAAAACACAACAGCTGGACATGGTGTTACATTGCTTACAATCCAGCACTTGGTAGGCAAAGTGGGGAGGATTGCTGTCAATTTAGGTCAGCCTGGGTTATATAGTGGGTACCAGGCTAGCAGGGCTAAACAGTAAACAAAGCCTAGTCACATAAAAACCAAAGTAAGCAAATAAACAAATAAGATGAACAGCAACAAGATCATAATTATAACAGAACAATAATAACATTTCTCTATAAGAGTTATGGGAGTGGAGCCTATCTTTTCAAAATATCCTGATTCTCGGCCTTCTTATGACGATGTGGAAGATATATACAGTGCCGGTATCAAGGGATGACCGTAATGATGTCTTTGCCCTCACTGTCACTTACTGTTGGCCATAGCTTCTGCAGTTGTCCTGCCCACACAAGTATTACATGTCATCTTCCTCCTGATGCAATGACGAAGATTCACTGCTGCCATAGATTTTGGCAAATTCACATGTATTTTCTGTTTAAATACATTGAGATCTCTCATCTTAAAGATTGTAGTTATGTGGGCACTATTGGAATTATGGGCATTAATAACAAAATGCAGCTGCTGTGGAAATGCTTGTTAAACCTCCAGTAAGTATGAGGAGTCACTGACCTTTCTATGTTTTTAACAGAAGATTCTAGTGTGAGCCATTAAGTTCACGTTCTTAACCATAATTGACTGTGTCATATTTTCATGTTTCTCCTTCTCATTCTTCACACTTCACTTAATTTTGTAGGGTCATTTTTTCTAAAGTAACAGATGCCTCTGTTACTTGTGTGTTTTTAGTCCTTTCCCAGAGTAGTAATACACTGTTGATAAAGAGAAGGAAGAGACAGATTGTGTGGGCCTCAGTTTTACCTTCTGTCCCTTGATCATGGCTTGACTGTCAAAGTCACCTACTTGTCTGTTGACCTTTGGGAAGTAGCTTATGTTAGGTAACATCTGTAGACAGTTAATTGTCATTCCCTCATATGGGTTTTGCTCATATGTTTTTGGTTTGTCATCAACAGACGTAAAAGCTGAATATATTCTACATGTATTTTCGCTGATGAATATTTTGTTACCCACATGTTTTCGTTTTTGATGAGGCTCTTGGACTGGGCATGCTGTGGTCATTTCAGTATTCTACTGTTTTCTAAAGTGACCCAAAGGCTGCATTATTGGGACTTCACTTATGTAAAATGTAAAAGTGTTGCTGTTTTTTATGTCTATTTATTAAAATCAATTTCAAACAATAAGACCAGGAATTTCCCAAACATTCTCCTTGAGTTGTTTCTATTTTTAATTTTTATAGAACTAACTTTTGGATTATAAAAGTAATATATTTCCATTATAGAAAACTTGGAAAGTACTAAAGGTACAATGAAGAAATGAACACCATTAATCCTTTATCACCCAGTAGAAGAACACTAGTAGTTTAATAATTATTGCCACTTTTATTTTTTCAAAATGATGTTTAAATACATGCATTTATTAAAAACACCAGCACCTAACAGAAGGACTGTTAGATGTATTTTAATATTTATATTTTTAATTTTTATGACTTTATACATTCACATAACTAATATATAATATATATTATATAATATATATAAATGCTAAAAGAAGAAATCAAACATGTTTGCCTTACTGTCCAGATAGACATCAGTAGCTTCTACTTTGCAGGGACATGATCTTTCCCCACTTCCTCCCCACACTCCTGGTGATGAATAGGACACCACATTCTTTATTAATAGTTTGAAGAAAAGATTTATTTTTAGTTTAGCTGAGCCCCCTGCCCCCATGTGTGTACAGCATACTGGAGACGGGCAGTACTGCCCTTCAGTAGGTGGTCCTGTATTATATAAGAATTCAATCTGGGGGCTGGAGAGATAGCTCAGCGGTTAAGAGCACCGTCTGCTCTTCCAGAGAACCCGGGTTCGATTCCCAGCATCCACATGGCAGCTAACAACTGTCTGTAGTTCCAGTTCCAGGCATACACCAAGGCAAATAAATAAATAAATAAAGTTAAAAAAAAAAAAAGAATTCAATCTGACTAAGCTAGTCAGTAAGCAGTCATTCTGTAGTTTCTGCTTCAAGATTTAAACCCTGTTCTTCCTAAGTTGCTTTAGATTGTTTTGTCATAGAAATAGAAACCTAACTAGGACACCTATCTTTTTACTTTTTTTTGAGCCATTTTCTCAACTTTGGATACCATTACATACTTCAAGCATGCCTTTTGATTTGCTTGTCTGTGCCTTGGAAACAGCCATTTCCTATCCTACTTGGCAGTGGCAACTATATTACTGGAAAATATTTTGAACCCAAGATCTGGCTGTCAGGAGTGCTCATGTTCATTAGTTATTATTGCTTCTAGTCCATCTCTGTGAACAGAGCAAAGTAGTATGTTATACTAGCCATGAACACACATACATGTTTAGTTTAGTTTAGTTAAAACTAAACCCTAAGTTTTAGTCTTAGTAATTTGGTGGTTTTATCTTGAGAAGATCCACTTTAGTCTCGTGCTAAACATTCATTTTCTGATGTTACTGTAGCAGCATCAGATTTTAAACACGCTACACTGACACTGTCATTCTCAATACTTAACTTGCGTCTTTGATGATTTTGAGGAGACAGATTAAATGCAGCAGGAAAAGCTAGCTAGACTACTGTCAAAAACTGAAGAACTAAGACTTTAATTATCGTAGCCAGTGATTTCTGGTCCCTGTCTTTGCCATTTTGCCATCCCTGTGTGCAATTGTTTTAAGGTTGAAAACCAAAAAACATTATTGGCATTAATGCGGACTATGAAAATCTGTTTGAGGAACCCGTTGCTCTTGGATTCATCCCACTGATGGCCTTTAGAGGGCAGTATGAGTATGCTAAATAAGGCTTTGTGGCTTTAGTTTTTAAATGAAGTCTTAATTGTTTTATCTATCTTCAAATAAGGTGAAGTAGGTTATGAGTTATTATTTATATAACCAATGTAGATCATTAGCACAAATGCACACACACTCAACACCTGCCACCCCAATACACACACAGCAGAATTTAATAATTTTAATATAGGATGGCCTGGGCCTGATCAGTAAGAAAGGTTGTTAAGTTCATGAAAGTGTAATAGCACAGATTGAGGGGACTATTTTCATTAGTATTTGTTCAGATCTTGGTTCTGTAGCTCTGAGATTTGTAGCCTACATGTTAATTCCCCCTTCTCTAAAGTGAAAATACTAAAAGTATTTTTCTGATAGAGACACTTGAGATTTATTTTAGATAATCATCATCATCATCATCATTGCTGTGGGATTCTTCAGTGTTCTCAAGGACTCAGAAGGATTCAGAGGGTTTTCCCATTTAGGAATGAAGGGAATTTTTTTTTCAAAGTGAGGATATGAAGCCATGGTTTATTGTTAGTTTTTATTTATCTGTTTGTTTTTTCTCTCTGGGATTGACATTATGACTAACAGTGGCTTTCAGGGAGAACCTCCCGGCCTGGCCTAATGGCACCAACTTTGAACTTTGTGCTGCTCTGCTTCCTAAGGCTGTTAAACCCAGTGAATCATTTGGGAGCTCTAAGAAGATCATTGTGACAGCAACTTTCATCAGCAGCAAGTGACCAGGGACTAATAAATACAAGCTTTTTTTCTTGGCACAGCTAATAATTATTTAGAAATTATTTTGATGGGATCAATAAGTGAAAGCCGTCTAACAGGTCAGGCCTTGTGGGGGAAGGTGCAAGGCCTTGAAAAGTTGTTAACTTTAGGAAGGGAAATATCAGCACCTCTGTGGTCTCTCTGGAACAGAAACTACATTTGCAGAGGGCCTAGGGTTTGAGCCAAGATATAAAGTGGTGACCTTCCAGACTGGCTGGTTCACCCTCCAGTGTCGAGGCAGAGTCAGCCTCTGCCTCAGTGTCTGTTCATGGGCAGCAGAGCATTTAGTAGTGGGAAGTAAGGCAGTGATGGCTGAAGTGATGAATGGCTGTTGTTTCTCACTAGCAGATAGCTCTACAGTGCCTGGTGAAATGATTCAGCAATTTGGAGCTGAGAGCTGTGGGACTGTGGGTTAGCACGCGGGGAAGTGGGGGCCAGGAGGGGCTGCTCTGTGGGGATCTTCCTGGGGCTGCTTTATTCCCTCTGCTCTGAATCACAAAGGGCTGTTCTTGCTGGTGTTCTCTTCCTTACTCTAAAGCTTACCCTCGGAGTTCCTTTGCTATTTGCAAAGGTATTGGACAGCAGCTGGCTGAAATCTCAGGTGCCTGGGTGTGGGAAGTGGAGAGAGGGCAGCTATTTCATCTGTCCTGTCAGTATGAAAGGGGCTTCCATCTTTTAGAGCTGAGCTTATTCTGTTCCACTCTCATTCCTGGACAAAAACAGACCTCTTGTCTGGATCTTTTCTTTTTAATGATTTCCATGAAAAGGCTTTTATCCAGGCTCTGACATGACTGTCAGAATACACATTTCAATGTGAGAGTGCTTAAAAGGCTATTGATTTTCCCCTGTGGAAAAGAAAAGTACTTAAAAAATCCATCTGTCCATACACAAGTTAACCCTGTTACTTTCTTTTCTCTCCCCGCCCTTCCCTTCTTCCCTACCTATTCCCGGCCTCTTTTCTTCTCATTCCCTCCCAGGTCAAAGCCATAGTACAAGTCTAATACAAGGCCTGTGTGTTCTGTCTCCCATAAGCTGTCATTGATGACTCTAATTAATTTTGTTTAGATCCAGGGATATTGAATGAGGAGGAAACAAGCTTAATTTTGATCTAATGCTACTGTTGAGTTTCAACAAGCTGCTCCTTTGGAATCCGAGGCTCATTTCTCTATCGCTGTGTGTACCCTAGATTTGTGAGCAGAATGAATAATCAGTATGATGAGAGATGCTAGAGCCAACAGGAGTAGCTTGTAGCTTTCCAAACAGGAGCACACTTTGCCATGAATTTTTGAGGTACTAGTAGGAACTTGGGTTCATGTCAAGTTGCTGTGTTGTGTAAGCAAAAGAGTTCTAGAGCAAGGGAGTATTTTGATTAGCTCATGGGTATATGACTATGGAATGGTCAGCAGAGCTGAGCTGTTATTTGGGAGAAAGTCTCTCTCTTTATCTTTTATCTTCTGAAGTCTGATGGTTTCCTCAGGGGAAGAGGAACACAGGCAGCGGCATCCATAGCAGGAAGGAAGTGCTACTAGGCGTTAATTTCCTTTCAGGACAAGTGACACTGTTCTTTCTCCACTGTGGTCATGCTGCTTACAGACACTTGTACCACTCCCAAGTCCCAACTACCGTCTGACTGATAGTTCACATTTTCCTCCTGTTACTCAGGCTCCCCCTGCTCCCCCTCCCCCCAGTTTACCTCCAGTCTGCTTTTCATCACATGTCTTATCTCATGGGGTAGAGTTTATAAACAATTGAGGTCATTAGAATAGCTTTTTTGTCTTTCCTCTGGGTAATCAATGCCCTCCCCCCTCAATTTCAGAGGAAGAAGTACTTGGCTTAATGCAATTAATAGCTATAAACTTTTTTTTTTTTTAAAAAAAAAAAAAAAAACTGCTCTTGTTCCAGAATTTTCTTTAAAAAAATTAGTTCACTTAGTTTTATCCTTCCGTTTAGTTTCTTGATTGGTCTTTTGACTTCTTCTCCAGCCATAGTCTTATACTTTAAAATAAAAACAATGCAAGTTAGGTTATAATTCCAACCCAAAGGAGCATGTATTAGGGGGTGGTGCCTTGGGAGGTGCTTGAGTCTTGGCAATGTAAAATGCATGTGTAGGAATATTAATCTTAAGGAAAAGGTTCAAAAGAGGCCCCTTCCCCTTCTACCACATGAGGACACAGTGAGAACCAGGAAGCTATTCCTCATGCTGAGTTGATCTTGGAATTAATTATCTTCCAGAATGCAGGGAAGTAGATAAATGTTGACAATCTGTCTGATATGTAGCTGTTGTGCAATATTATTTTAAGATGTGTTACATTTGCATATGCTGTGGAACATTTGTTTAGTGATGCAAAGATGTGTTGCATTCTTGTATGTTGTATTTGTTTAAATCTATAAAGCTGTGTTACTTTGTTACTAAAACACCTGATTGGTCTAATACAGAGCTGAATGGCCAATAGCAAGGCAGGAGAAAGGACAGGTAGAGCTGGCAGGCAGAGAGAATAAATAGAAGGAGAAAAGAGAGAAAGGAGGTCAAGGAAGCCACTCCAGTTCTCATACTGGCACTGTAGACAGTACTTTATCCATTTAGCCTTTTCTCCAGCCCCTACTTAAAATAAAACAAGACAAAACTGTTTATTCTTTGACAATATCTGTGTGTCTTTAGCTGTATTTATCATTCACATATCTATATCTATCTAGAAACAGATATCTTTAGGTAAATCTCTCTCTCTCTCTCTCTCTGTCTCTCTCTCTCTCTCTCTCTCAGGTCCTCCTTCTACTCCTTTTGCATAACACATCCCTCTCTAACTGTTAAGTTCTTTTTTCTCCTTAGTGCAGTTGGTGCTGACTACTGGGATAGTGGCCGATTCTGTTGGATCTTGTGTAGCTGTTACTGCAGTGAGTTCCTAAGTGCAATGGCTTTGTCATGTCCAGAAGACAGAATTCACAGCACTGCGTCATATTCTCTGGCACTTACATTTTTTTCCATGCCCTCTTCCATGATGTTCCTTGAGTCTTGAGGTTGAGGGCTTAATGTACTAACATTTTGATAAGTTATGAGTCTTTGTATTAACCACTACCCACTGCAGAAGAATTTTCTCTCGCTAAGGTTTAGAGCAGAAAAAAAAATTCTATAGGTATAAGCACAAATATTTTTGTAGGCAGTCTAATCACAGTCTATTTAGAAAAACAGTAGTTGTTGATTTCTCCATCCTGAGCCATGAGCTTTTGACCAGGTTTGTGCATGAATTCCTTTTTGTGCAGCAGGCCTCAGATAAAATCAGAAACTGTTGGTTGCCCGCCCCCCATCTTCATGCCACAGTTGTACCATAATACATTGTTGCTGGCTCCTGGTCACTACTGAAGCATTCAGGATTGCCTGCTAGATAATACCATTTCCTCAGCATCCTGATGATATTACCATATGCCAGCATGAAAACTATAGAGAGGTCTTTGGGTCAGTTACACTTTGATTTCCTGTCTTGTGACTGACGTGTGTAACGTCTTCAGCGGTGAGGTTCAACCATGTGGTTAAGGTGGGCAGCCAAGACTGCTCTAAACCTGCAGGGAATATGTCTGTCATGTTCAAACTTTTAATTTTTTTATGTTTTTTAATTAGCTTAAAACTAGTGGGTTCCATAAACGTTTTTAATACATTCTGAGTCTTGGTTAGCTGATCCCTTCCCTCTCTTCTTCCTATCCCTCCTGCCTGTGGCACGCCTCACCACCGCTTTCATGGCATGTGTGCTTTTCTAACCTCTTACCCTTTAAGGCTCCTCCTCCTTCTCATGGTCCTTTCAGGATTTCTGACTTCCACAGATACTCCAAGTTAGACACAGAAATCTAAAAATTCAAAGCCGAGAGACAGCACACATAGTATTTGCTTTTCTGGGTCGGGGTTGATATTTTCCAGTTCTCCCCTTTTTTCCTGAAAATTTCATTTTTCTTTTAGTGGACTGAAATTCTATTGGGTATATGCACCATGCTTTGATTATCTCTATAATTTGATGGGCATCTTAGCTGATTCAGTTTCCTAGCGATTATGAATAGATCAGCAGTGTACATGGATGAACAAGTGACTCTGTAGTAGAATATGGAGTCCTTTGGATGTGTGCCTAGAAGTGAATATAGCTGAATCACATGGTAATAAAAATTTAAAACTTTAAAAACAAAACTATTTTTTAACTTTTTGAGAAAATTTCACACTAATTTCTGTAAGTTTCAAGTTTCAGATTCTATTTGTTCAGTAGAGGTATCAGTAAAGTAACTACCTCGCTATATTTATTCCTTGTACATATTTGCCAGAATCTTCCAGTATCATGTTGTGTGAAAGTGATGTGGTAACACCGTTATCTTCATCCTGACCTATTGGATATAGGATGGAAGTGTCTGTTTTTTTCACCATAAGTGTGATATGCTATAGGTTCTCCAAGGATGCCCTTCATTATTTTTAGTGAGTTACTGTCATTTTAATTCACTAAACAAATTTATGTTGAAGGCATTGAATTTTGTCAAATGTTTGCTTTGCATCTCTTGGTAATGATCACATGTTGATCAGTGGTTGATATGAAAATTGCATTGATTTTTAAAATGCCAAACTAGTCTTTTGCACCTGTAGTAGTAAGCCTTGCATGTTGTGATGTAAATTCATTTGATGTACGTTATTTGGTTTGTGTTTCAATGAAGATTTTTACATCAATTTCATTAGCTATTAGTATTATGTTTCCTTTTTTGATATGATAATAGTGCTGACTTTATAGAATGAGTTAGGAAGATAGTAGAGAATTACATTATATCCTCTTTAGATATAACCCTAACCCTAACCCTAACCTGTAAACTCAGTGGACTGATACATTGTGATTTGGGAGGTTGTGAATTATTGATTAAGCTATTTCAGCAGCTATGGACATTGTCAAATTATACTTTCTATAAATTAACTTTGATAGATTGTATCTCTGAAAGAGTTGCTCTGTTTTTATCTAACTTATCAAATATCTATATATTTGATAGATTTTTGATTTAGATGTAGATTTAGATTTATTCCTAATGTTCTTTTGTAATATTGTTACATTTGTAATGTGCTTAGGCTTAGTATTGGTGCACTCTCATATATTTCTGCTATTTGTAACTTCTGTTTTTCTTCTTAATCCTGAGAGTGTTGGCCTGGCTAGAGAATCATCAGTTTTCCTCAAAGAACCTATTTTATTTCTTGTGTTTTTGACATAATTTTATTTTATTGTTTTCAAAATTGTTTATTTGTTTCTCTTAAAGTCTTAGTTTTGACTGTACTCAGACTTAGAAGTAGATGTCCTCAGTGTGAATAACCTACATCTTTTTGCATTCTGCTCCTGGCTTTGTGTGTGTGTGTGTGTGTGTGTGTGTGTGTGTGTGTGTGTGTGTGTGTGTGTGTGTGTGTAGCTTCTGTCATTCTCTTGGCCAAAAGTTTGGCATATTCTTGGTGCATTATTTCTTCAGAGCAATACACTGGTGTTTGTGTGGCAGGACATATGGAGTAACAGGATGCCAAGTCTTGGGCACTTTGGTCCTGGGTTTCTTTCATTCTTTGTTTAAGGGCTTTCTGACAACACAGTGGTCACCTTCTTTAGAGAAATTGAAAAGTTTCCAGATCCTGCTAGCTCTTTTGGCTGAGGCACAGTACTGTCAGTCTAGGGAAACTCCTCCCTCCCTGCCTCCCTCCCTTCCTCCCTCCCCTCCAACACAATGATCATGCTGAGAAAAGATGGACACCAATGATGCATCTGTGAACAGACTTGGGCTTTCTCTCTCTGGTTCTTCTTGGTCAAGAAATGCCCCTTACTCAACAGCAGGCACTCTGCTATGGGTCTCAAGACACCTCAATTCCTGGGAAAAGCTTGTTTGGCATTCACACCACTGATTTATACAGCAGTTCTTCTACTCTTCACCAGAGCATTAGCAGCTACTTCTCTGGCCATATGTTTCTTATGAAGCTTGTGTTCATTATCCATGTCAGTGTGTTCTTGATAGCTAGTAGCAGGAAGAAGATACACAGATTCATCTTGACATAGGCAGCCACCTCGGTGGTGCTGTAAGAAAGAACTGGTCGTAACTGTAATATTACATGAGAGTCACAGAAATAGTGTAGTTGCTTTTCATGCTCGTTTTCCTCCTCATGAACCATGGAGAATTAGCATTAGGAAAGCTAAGAGATTAATCTTTATATAAAAATTTAACTAATGCTAGAAATTATTTAATTCCCTCAGTTTTATCGCTAACATCTCTCTGCCTTGTGTTCCAGGGTACGGTTGGGAACCAGTGTTGCGTATAGTTGTCATAGCTCTCTAGCCTTCTCCAGTCCGAGTCTATTTCTTAGTCTTTTCTTTCTTCCTTGATCTTGATACCAATCCATTGTTTTGGAAAACTAATTTGAGTTTGTGTGAAGCTCATGTTGAAGGTGGACTGAGGTTTTGCATAGTCAGGATGGACGTAGACTAATGTGTCTCAGTGTGTCACATCAAGGTTACACAGAAGTGACCTGTGTGATCAGTTCTTGATTACTTTGTTATGTGGTATCTGTCAGAACTCTCCTATGTAAAGTTATTTTTTTTTAACTTTGGAAGTCTCTAAAGACCTCTTGGCTGAATGTGCTAGTTCTTCTGTACTTGGTCTACATGTCTGTCTGCCACACCACCACATGGTATATGGTCTTTCTGAACTTGTCAGTGAGTTTAAAAAATTAAGTTGGGTAGAATCTCCAACTTTGTTTCGTGCAAAATTGTTTTGTCTCTTTAACAGACTTTGCATGTCTATAAATTTTAAAATGAGTTTTTCAGTTCCTGCAGAAGTTTTTCTGGGACTTAGATCCACATGATTGTACAGCAAGCATTCCTATCTGTGTTTAGGAGCCTTTTAAAAACTAAGAAGATGGTGTATTCTTGGCAAAGTAGCATTTTAAGCATAGTTTTTGCTGTCCTAGAAATTGAACTTAGGGTCTCACACACATGAGGTGTACGCTTTACTGCTGAGATATATTCCCATCTCTCATGTTTATCTTTCTTAGACTTGATACAACACTGTATACTGAGGGTACTAGGTCTTTATGGTCAGCATCACCTGACCTAGAGTAGTATGGATTCTTTACAGTCCAGTTTAATCCTGCTGTTCCCTTCCAGAGGCTGCAGCTGTTCATACTTCTGACTCCAGATCCAGGATCCACCAAGGCTATGCCTTTTTGTCAGAGTTTGACTTTTTTCTGGTTTTTAGGCTTTTGTTGTAATGTTGGCCTATCAAAAGAAAAAGAAAGATAAAAAGAAAAGAGAGGCTGCTAACGCTGATCTTTTTCACTCATGCTGCAAGCATTGTGAACCTATCCTGATTTTTTTCTCTCCATTTTGTTAGTCATATCTAGTGCCTTTATGAGATCACTTTAATATTTTGTTCATTTTTTACATCTGATGTGTTTACCATTGCCAGAAGTGGATATCCTTTAAAATTCTTTATGCCCACATCTGCTCATTTGATCACACATATATAAATTATATTTTGATTTTTACAAAGTTAACATAGTAAGTATATTTCTTCATACTACTTCAAGATACAAGTTTTTTTTAAAAAAATACATTGAATAGTACTCTTGATATTTATGTTGCATAATTTCTCATTTTTTCTGAATTTTTAAGTAGTTAACACTTCTTATTCCTACTTTTATTTTAATTTTTATTTCATACATAATGATAGTTCTAGAGTCAAAATTATTTACAGGTCCTCTACTGTATACACATGTGAGTGTAAATTTGGTCATTCTTGGTCGCCTAGATACCTGCTGTGATAACAAAATTAAGTTTTAGTTGGAGGATGAATAGAAACCTTTAACATCTTGTGAAACACCTGGCTTTAAGTTAAAACTGGAAACAGAAGCTTGTGTGACTGCATAGTTTTACACCTAGCAAGAAGAAAACATATGTCCATCTGATCTTAGGGAGATTTTATAAGTTTCAAATGGGTCTCTGGCCCTAAGCCATTCTTGCTGTCATATTTTATTAGCTTAGTTCTTTTCTTCTAATGGAAAGCCTGCATTTTGTAACATTATTTTTAAAGAATATGACACCATTCAAGTGGATATTGCAGTGTCTTAAAATTGTGTCTAAGTTCATGAAAAGGACTCAGAAAGTATCATAACAGAAAATGTGTAGTAAACAGTCAGGCCAGAGTGCACAGGGCTGCCCTTTACCCTGTTTGTAGTCACTTCTGACTCTCAAGAGAACAGCAAGGTAATTTGGTTTTCTTTTTGAAACATAGTTTTCTAGTTTCTTTGCTGGGTAGCAGTAAAACATTTAAAAATCACATTTATACACAGGAAGCCCAAATTGGAAATTTCAATGACTTTATTTTGATTGAACTTTACAGCCTACCCTTTATAAGATGCTTTTGTCAGTAGCCTTTTATATTCTTTTATAAACTAGACCTTATTTCTTTCAGATTGACCTCATTTTACTTTTACTCTGTGGTACTTTTTATCAGGAGTGGATGCTAGAGATAGGTGCTCCATGTCCTTTGATACTTTTCTAGATGTCTGCTCTTGTTCATCAAATTTCAATTTTTGTGAAAATTTGGATCCACCATTTTATTCATTTTGGTCATTCTGTTAGGCTTTTTATAGATTGACTAAATTGCAAAGGTGGTATTACATTTTCTATATCTGCTTAAACATTTGAAGATTTGATCTCTGTCCTGACATTCTTCTTTCCAGGCTTGTGTTGTCCATGGGTGGGTAGAGGTGGAGGGTCCTTCAATGTTAATAGAAGCTATCGATAAAATAAGGAAACAGTGGATTGTCATGGAATTCTGGACTCCTGCTCTGGGTCATCCAATGCTAAGAACTCCCCCAGAGTGAAGTCATGAAGTGAATGAGTAATTTTGTTTTATTTCTTAGAAAAAAAAAATGTATGTAACCAAGTCTTACTGTGAAGTAATGATTGTCCTGCTTCTTAAGCCCTACCATTACAGGTGTGTGCTACTAAGTTTGGTTTTGAACTTTTGAGTCTTTGGTAGAAATTTTGAATGTGGTCTCAGAGCTGAGTTTTAGTGTTTTCTTTTTTACTTGAGCTGTTCCAGGAGATGGGGGTTAAGCCCAACAGAGCAGTTCACATTGTTTTTTCATTGTTTTTTTTTTTCTGTTCTATGCAGGTTGGATATCTTTATAACCTTTCTCTAAATGCTGTATGTTAAAATGTGTATATAAGTTAATATTTTTATTACTTTTTTGCTTGTATTTACAAACTATAATGTTATCTCTGTGTGTGTGTGTATGTGTGTGTGCGCGCGCGTGCACACGCACACACAGACTACTTTGTGCTTTGTTATCAGTAGCTTATACAGTGGAAGACTAAGCCATGATTATATTTTTCTCACACAGAGACTTTTCTCTGTCAGAAGTTGCCTTATATTTGCAGTTATATTCCTTATCTCTGGTCTCAGTAGCAACTTACACGGCCAATGGCATATTCGTCCACTTTTCTGGAATCCTAGGATCGTGCTTTACTGTCAAGGTAATTCACAGGATTTAAGTGTGTCCTGGACTTTCTAGTCAGCCACACTAAAGGTACATGCTTTCTCTGCCAAAAAGCGGTTTTCCTCATCACTCTCCCCTTGTCAGAGGACAGCTTGGATTATTGTCCTTTACTTTGATGTGGTCTTGGAATTTCTTCTTTTCATTGGCTTCTTAAGAAGCCTTATTTGAAACAGAATGTTTAAATCACAATATGGCTTTCTCTCACATCATTTTTTTTTCATTCAATTCCATGCCTAGTAAGTTATGTTAGATCTGATATATCATTTGTTATGTGAATATATGAGGAGATACCAAAAGAGCAGAGGACATGAAGAGGTTGCTGGTGGCTCATCACATTTACAATAACTTGATGTTTTTTTTAAGTTTGTTACGGAAAGTTGCTTGATACTCCTTACACACTGAGCATGTTTTCTTCTTGATTACATGGTCCACAAAGAGAAAGCAAGTGTGATTATTACTTATGTTTCCTATAGATATGATGTGTTATTTGCTCTGGGCTCCTCAAGTTTTTATTTTTGACTTTCTTAAAGTTTAAATATTAATTATATGCCTAAGTGTGGTGACTTTGGGTTTGTCTTGCCTATTGAATAGCATGGGCTTCTGTGTTCTTGAATCTTGTTTGGTGTGGGGCATTATTCTGTGGAAACCTTCAGTCATTGTCCTTTGGCTGCTCCTGCTTCCCCTGGAAGACTCTCCAGTTCTTGATACTCATTTCACATGGTGTTTAGCTTTTGTTGATGCCTCACAGATCTTGATTTTTTTCTTGGTTATCCTGTTGTATCTAAAGAGGGGGAGGGAGGGAGAGAAGAAGAAAGGGAGGGAGAGAGAGGGAGAGAATTTACATTTGGCTTTTAGCTTTAATTTTTTGATGTTGTTATTGTTTTATCTCAGAGCCTGTCCTCTGCTTGTGTACTGTCTGCTAATGAACTCATCAAAGGCATTCTTGTTTGTCCTGTTATTTGTGATCTCTGGCTTTTTCCTCTGGTTATTTCTTATAATTCCCATGTGTCTACTTTTGTTAGCCTTCTGCTCTTGTGTGTTAGTTAAAGCACAGCAGCCATAGGTTTGAAACATTTCCAGCCGACATTTCCGCTGTATTAAGTTCTGGGCTCGTTGCTTCTTCATCCCCTTTGAACTGTGTTGTTGCCTTTTACCATCCAGTTGTATCATGTTAGAAGACTTTCTTAATTTGTAAGGTAGCATAACAGTATTTGTATTTATGCACCACATTTCTTCTTTAGTGGATATTATTGTTATTTTGATCTCTTGGTTGTTGAAACTCTGTGATCCTGACATAAATTCCTTTGTATACACTCTTTTGCTAGACCTTATTTTGAGGAGCTGAAGTGCTGTTTTCCATAGTGGGTATGTTTGCCTTCTCACTGACAACACACAGGATTCCACTTTACTCACCTTCTCACCAACACTTGCTGTTTGTATTATTTTTGACAATGGCAGTCTTAATGGGTGTGAGATTATACCTCTTTGTAGCTTTGATTTATATTTCTACAGTGGTTGGCATATTGGTTATTTCTTATAGTGCCTGACATGAACCACTCAAAACAGAAATTATTCACTTTGGCTCTTAGTACTAGAGTTCTGTATGTCATCGTGGGGGATTTTGTGGAAGAACAGAGATTTTTGCAACATGTATTCAGGAAGCAGAGAAAGTAAGTACAGGAAGAGATTGGTTTTAGAATATTTAACATCCAGAAATACGCCTCAGTGACTTAATTCCTCCAGCCAGCCCCCAGTTCTTCTTTCACGTCCATCATGTAAGGAGTTGATTGAGGCGTGAATCCACCTGTTAGGGCAGCGCTCTCATATCCACTTCTCTTAGGAAATACATCAAATACACCCCTATGTGTGCTCTACCTGTCTTTTAATCACCTCTTAATTCAAGCAAGCTGTCAGTCAATATTACTCAACATAAGGAATTTGAGCATTTTTCACATGCTTGTTTGAAGAAGTTTCTGTTCAGTTTTTAAATAGTTTTCGTTGTTGAGTGACAGGGATTTCTTAGATTGTTTTTGTTAATCCCTGTGAGATGCATGAATTACAGATATGTTTCCCACTCTCTGCATTATCTTTTTATTCCATTAGTGTTTTCTTTGATATTTATTTTAAAGCAGATAGTAAGCACCTTTCATAATATAAAGAAAAAGTGCTTTGGCACTTTTAAATTTTTTATTTATACTTTTCTTTAGAGTGATGGACATCCTTTGTGATAAATGAATTCTTACAAAGATGGCCTTATATAGGACACAAATAACACACTTCTATGCATAGTCCATGAAAGTAGCTTTTTGTGATTATCTTGAAACACCATTTTCCCCTCTGCTGATCACTATCCATTTCTCCCCTCTCTTTTGTTTGGGTATGACATTGGAGATGCCAAAGGAAGCTAGTTAGTGTCCCGATGAAGTGCTGAGAGAGTTGGGAGCTGCTAGCTGAAACCTGCAGCCGCTCTGCAGACCTTTTCATGGTGGTGTTTGGAGTCTTCATAGCTTGACTTTCCTGTTGCCTTGTGCATCACCTATCTATCTTTCAGAGCATAGGCAAAGACTAGGCTGAAAGTTCCAATTCACTTTGTTGTTATTTTAGTGTTTTTTTCTTTGAAGGTATGAAGGGATTGATATGAGATTGATCATTCAGCAATAAGGTGCATTGGGAATAAAGGTTAGAAATGAAATCACGGGACTCAGTGTAAGAACTAGTTCTAGGGGAATCTGGATCCTTAATCTGTGAAGTTTTCTGAAAAGCTTTGTGGAACCAGCTATGAGAGCAACAAATTGAGGACACCTTTATGTGTTTGGAGTGAGGGTTGCTTCACATATAGGTTATGTTTTGTGAGTGCCAGGTTATTTCTTAAAGTGTTAGAAAAGCCCCAGAGTTGGAAGTTGGAGATGTTCTGAGTCCCTAAGTCGCTCTGGATTTGTAGCCCAGGTTGCTGATGAAGCCAGAATGAGAGATAAGCATAGAGGATCTGCAGCAGTGCTGTATGTGTGCATTGTGCTTACTGCTTGTATTGATGCAGTGCTTGAGTTCTGATGTGTAGCAGCAGAAGGGGTTCTGAGCATCACTAGGTATCATGCTTCCACAGTGGACAGTGATGTAAGTTTCTGTAATTTTCAGAGGAGGGCATCTGGGGTATTTTGTTTTATTGCAATTCAAAGTCTTTCGTATGCACTGTCTTGTTCAGTCTTGCTGGCACTCCTAGGTACATTTGATTGTTAGTTTTTGCTAGATGAGGTTACTGCAGAGAAGCAAATCAAAATTTTTTTGATTTTGGAATCAGTAAATTTCAAAGTTTGGACATAAAGACTTTTTATTCCACAAAGCTTAAAAAAACTAAATCCTATATTTTCATTTATCACTCAGCTACTGTGCAGTAATTATAAAAATTCTCCAGCTTCTAAGCTTAAAGCTCCTCCTTTGATATGTGTGTGTACTCTAAACCACTAGAGGTCAGTGTTGTGTTGTTAAATGCAGGTTCCCTTGGATTTTCAGTCTTGTGTTTTGAACTCTGAATCTTACTGATAGATATTGTGGGAGCTGAGCCTGACATTCCACAGTAAGCTTTTACTTAATTGTGTGTATAGGATGCTTCATAGGCATTCTGACAGTTGACAATGTTGATAGTGATGTCTTAGGTTCACATTAGGTAATGCTTGTGGCTTGTGCACAACTCTTTCTAGTAGGTTATCCTTTAATTGTAGGGGCCAGATGACATTCTCACAGCCTCCATGTATTATCTGCTTCATTCACGTAGAAACCTTGTATCTCAGTTTAGTCTGTGTGTGTTAGGTGTCTGGGTTGAGGAGTCCTACACTGGCAGTTCTTGTTATGTTATGAAATTAGCATTTATTTTCAAATTGAGAACCATTGTTTAGTGTTTTCACCTAAGTATCCATCAGGCTTCTTGTTTTCATCTTAGTGATTCTTTACCTAGCCTATTCTTTTCATTGCTCTGTTCTGGTGGTAGCTCCACTGTCTAGCCATTAAGGCCAGAATACTTTAATTGTTCTCATTTCTTTTTCTCTGTATCATGTTCATCAAGTAAATCAGCAAATCGGTTGTCCCCTTGTGTGTGCTGCTACCACACTCCAGTTCTCATCATTGCTATTTGGGTTTCCTGCTTTTGGTGCAGTCCCCACAGTTGGCTGCCCTCTGCACCTAGGTGAACTGTTTGGATTAGAAAGCTGACTTGTAATTTTCTGTCCACACTCCTTCACTGTTTCTCTTGCCTCCTCAGCATTGCAGTTGTTGATGCAGCATCCAGCATTCATTCCATGCACGGTTAACTGAAAGCAGCACTACAGAAAGTAGCGTTTGAGTGCTAGAGACGGGACACGGCATTCTCTCCCTTCCTTCCCCTTCCTCCCTTTCTTTGTCACTCTCTTCTTTCTGTTCTTGTTAGCTCTTTAAAAATTTTAAAGTCATTGTCTTATGTATCCTAGCCAAGCCTTGAACTTACTACAGTTTTCTAATTTTCATTTTCTAAGCATGGGGAGTATAGATATGCACTGTCATGCCTGGCTTCAGAAAGCTTTCTCTAGGAAAAATTTGTTTCGGTTTTGAAGGAAAGGTTGGATTCAGTCGTATTATCAGGTAGAGGAATAGTGTGAGTATAAAAGTGGAAATGCCTTCAGTGTTTTAGGATGTGGTCTGACCCAAGTGGGAGAGACTAGTGACAGTTCTATTAGCAGAATGTAAGTAACTGGTTTTGGAGTTTGGACTTGTACTCCTTTACTCTTCAGTCCTAATTTGCATACACAGTGAACAGGAGCCTTGGTTGGGGTGGTGGTGGAAGTGATGCCTTCCGCTATGGTGGAACTGTAGTGATATTAGAAAATACCAACAATATAGGAAACTGGAGCTGTGCTGCTGGGTCTTGGAGAAGTGAGAGAGTGTGAGTTGAGGAATTCTCAAGGAAGAATAAATATGAGATGATAAAGGCAATAAAAATTATCCACTGAGAATGAACAGGATGAAAGTGAAGGCACACGGGTACTAAGGTCTCACCGCTGCCATGTGCCTTGCACTCCTTTCTTTATAACCCAGGCTAATTTTCAGAAATCAGTTGGTGCTGCAGCAGCTCTGAGTATAAATGTTCTTGGGCGTTAGGAAAGAATTCTGAAAGGTTCTGAGTGGAATTTTCCTAAGCTTGAATGCCACATTTTCATGATGATGTGTGCTGTATTTATTTAGATGTGTATTTTGTCTTCACCACCTCCTTCCATTATATTTTTTTGAAAGATGGTGATTCAAATGGACATCATAATGCTAACATCTGAGTATTTATGGGATTGTTCCACATGAAATTTTGTGTTTTCATCTGGGCTGCTTCTTGCTTGGCAGGGTATCTTGATGGAGCCTTTATAGATGTGGAGAAGTTGTGATTTCTTGGACCACAAGCACCAGCTACAACAAAGAAGCCTATGACTTGTAGTCAGGGGTTTGCTTCTTCAGCATAGTGACTGGCACAGGCTGCCTATATTCTGCTAAATTGATAGGAAAGCTATAAGTCAACAGCTGTAACAATACCAGAAACAAAACTAAACAAACAAAAATTTAAAAAATTATTGAAAATCTAAAGTAACTTCCTTAGGTACTTTTTCAGTTTATGTGGTCTCAGATTTAATGTCAGTATCTAGTGTGACTCCTCTGGATTGCTTCTGTTAAACTGGCTGTATTTGATTTTGTGTGAACATTAATTTGTTTGGAATTTGATGCCAGGACATGCTTATGGGCTTGAGTGTTCTGAAAGAAGGTAGAGAGAGACGGAGCACAGCCCTCCTGCTCTTTGGAAGAGGAAAGCATGGGAGCTCCCCATTCTCTTTGTCTTCCAAGTCATTGCTGTGTGGTCTGCAGTCTGTACAGTGCAGGAGGCTGTCTCACCGAGAGGAGTAGAAAGAACGCTGTACTCAACGAGATTCATGAGTGTGTGTTTTGTATAGACCCAAGTTGTTTGTGGTACCTGCTTTAGGTTTGTTACTGAAGCCATGGATTTGATGTAAGTGAACCCAGAATGTCAGTGGATAATATGCAAAGAAACAAGTTTGTGCATTGATTCAAATCTCTGGAATGTAGATTCTTTTCATTTTGCTTTGGCTGCAACTGGCCCACATATTTCATGTTTTTCTGTCTTGTTATACTTGTTTCATTTGACCAGTGCTTTAGCTAACATCTAATACTGAAGACTGCCCTGAATTCCTTAATCTCACTCAAATTCAGTGACACTTGTTTTCTCATAAACTAATTTCTTCTTGGCATTAAGGAGGAATATGTTGATTAATATATTGCTTTTCTAGAAGTCATGAATTTAAGTCTTGCACCTTGGCATGGTAGGGAAAGGCAAAGTTCCATGAAGAAATGTTTCTGGAAATCCTGGGTTTAAACAAATTATCCAAGTTTCGTAAGAGTCATTCCCAGCTTTTTTCTTTCATTTTATTGTCTCTTTCCATGGGTGTTATATTTACGTGTGTTCACAAGTGCCTGGGGAGGCTCTACCTTGATGTTGGGTTTCTTCCTTGATTACTCCTCACTGTATATATTGATCTGAGTTTCTCACTTGGATCTAGAGCTTGCTGATATGGCTAATCTCATTATCCATATTGCTCCAGGGATCTCCTATCTCTGTCTCTCAAGGATATTTAACATGCATTGTGTCTGTTAAAATGGCCACAGAACCCTTATTTTGGAAATCATTTGTCCTGTTCTTGGGCAGTTTGGTGTAGTGAAGGATGAATGTCTGGAATTTAGGAGATTATACTTGGAGCTTCTGCTAATTGCTTGCTCATTAGTGCTTTGGCTTGGAGCGAACCCTTTTTCTTATAGCCTGAGTGTGACTAAGGTCATTATAGCTTGTTTGAGGTTTTATTGTTGACTCTGGTTGGAGCAGTGTCTTTCTCTTTGGGTCTGTTTAGAGTATAGTATCATTTTAGTTAATTTTGTTAGGTAGAAGGTTTACTTCCTTTTTATTTTTAATCCTGAAGAGTAAATCTTAAAAAAAAAAAAAAAAAAAAAAACCCTCTATAGGCTGTATTTGCTAGTTTAGAATACTTCCCTAGAAAATTATCCTCTTGATTATATTTTATTGGTTTCATATTCAAATAACTGTTTCTAAAGACTTTTCCCCTACTTAAATTTATCACAGTTAATTTTAAGTCGCTCCCCATCTTTTTCTATCATTTTGTTTCAGAATTGCATCTTTTTTTTTTAAATTTTTTTAAACTTTATTTATTTATTTATTTGCCTTGGTGTTTACCTGGAACTGGAACTACAGACAGTTGTTAGCTGCCATGTGGGTGCTGGGAATCGAACCCGGGTCCTCTGGAAGAGCAGACGGTGCTCTTAACCGCTGAGCCATCTCTCCAGCCCCCAGAATTGCATCTTTTTAGGAAATAACTTTTACGCATTTGTACCAAGCTCTTGGCTATGCAGATAAAAATGGGGTGGGTTAGACTTGTTATTGGTTGTTTAGCCAATACTTTAAAAGGCCTATGGTAATATCAACAAATTATCTTTTTTCTGTGTTGACTTTGAAAAAGGGTTAATACAGGATAAGTTCAGGGCAAAGGGGTGTACGTTAAACTGAATTTGGAGATGTAGACCTGGAATCCCAGCACCTGGCAGGTGGAGACAAGAGGATTAGGATTCTAGGCATTCCTCTGTGCCATAGCAAATTCAAAGCTAGCTACACAAGGTCCTGTTTCAAACAGCAACATGTATGCATTATCATGTTTAGTTTTACTTTTAGGTCCAAATATTTATATATTAAGAAATCTTTTTTTTTTTCTAAAATGTACTGTTTTGTTCAAAATTAGCTCATTGGAAGCTCAAGTTTTGTTTTTCCTCTTTTTTGTTTCATCATTTTCTGTATTTTTTTTGTTTCCGTATCCTAGGCCCAGCAGCAAAGAAACTTGGACAACATTGTTTTGCAACAGCCTAGAATAGGTAGCAAGAGAAAATCTAAGAAAGATGTTTATACAATCTTTGATGCAGAGATGGAGAGCACAAGCCCAAAGTCTGAACAGGACTCAGGAATTCTGGATGTTGAAGATGAGGAAGACGATGAAGAGGTAAGAAATATTCAATTTGGGGGAAATTAGACAGTTTTTAAGTTCAGTATTTGATGTCTGAAATGTGCTTATTCACATAATAGCTGTGTGATTTTTAGAACATTAGCTGTAGTTTTGTTAATTGAGCCCCGGCTTAAAGAAATTGAATCTGCACAAAGGTAATTCATATCTTAAATGAAATATTTTTGAAAAAAATTATAATTTTTGATTTGGTACTGACAGGATACGCCACCAAGGAAGGAAAGAGGGGTATTGGTCTGGCTTAGAGCGGCTAGTACATGGATTTCACTGAGTCTCAGTGTCTTCAGACCAACAAGATGTTATTGTTGTCTTTCTAGTTCACCTATATCTATTGTATAAAATGATGGCATTCCTTATGGTATTTTTCATAGAAGTATATTATATACTCTTTCTGTTATTGTTCCTACTCTGCCCCTCATTGCCCTGTTTGTTTCCTAACCCCCTTTGTTGATGCAGCTTTTTCCAAATATGCCCCCTGCTAATTTTCATCTTACCTGTGTATATGTTTTAAAGTCTGGATTCTACATGTGAGAGAAACATTTAGGGTTTGTTTATTATCATCATTATTATTATTAATTATTATTACTATTCCTTTCCTAAATCAAATACCAATCTAAGCCAGCTTAGCCTTTATTTGTTTGTTTATATAGTGATTAGAAATGTCAACTTTGGTGTCAGACTATCTGGCCCACTTACGTTTTACTTAAAAATATTAGCAGTTGTTTTATCATCCACTCCGAAATGGATCCTAGCATGCATATGAGGCCCTCTGCTCTGTGTCCAGTGCCTGTTTGTCTCCTTTCTGTTATTTCTCTAGGTAAAAGCAGAGACACACTCTGTTCACTATTGCTGTCCTCTCTGTCCTTTGTGCTGCCCACTCATCTCTCCACTGCTCATCTGTCACTCTAACTTTGTAATCTTAGGGAAGTTGCTGAATTGCTATCTTATCTATCAAATAAAGATAGTAGTTCCTAATCTGTAGAGTTATATAAGTATGTGATACTATCAAAAGTAGCTAACAAATACTAGTTTGTGTTTTGTTCTCATTACTTTTCCCTTGCTGGCTTTCACTGTCATTCACTATTCCTTATATATTGAAAAAAATCAAGTTGACCTGTTTAAGTTGTTTTGAATGAAAAAATGAAAATCCAAATCATCTATAAAATATTCGTGTTGACGTGTGAATGTCTCAGGGACTATCTCACAAATGCACAGGAATGCTGCATAGCCCTATCAAGGAAGATGAGTTAGGCTTAGATGGTTCAGTGCTTAAGAGTGCTTGCTGTTCTTGCAGAGGCCCAGAGTTTGGTTCCCAGCACACACATGGCAGTGGGGGGGGGGGGTTTGGAGTGGGGTGGGTATGGTGTTACAGTTGACTTTAACTTTTGCTCACATACATAAAGATGAGATAACACTTTGTAATGTTTGGGTATTGATTAATGGATGAAATTTTCTCTGTGGTGTAGTGGGATGCAAGTGTTAGCTGGCAAAGCTTGGAGTTGTGTGTCTGGAGTACCAGGAGATTGGCCGTCCGTCCTTGCTGGGACATTTCTACTCTCCAAAAATTGTCTGAAGGCTCAATTTGTTTAGTGAGTGTTTATATAACCCTTTAATACATATTAATCCTTTATATGATATATTGCCAGTGTATATTTTGCAATACTGTGGTTTTAGAAACAGAAACTAGTCACAATCTGTAACCTAAGAGAATATACACCCAGAAGAGATGACTGTAGAGTAAAAGCTGAGAATGAAATATACACCCAGTTCTGATGTGTCAACTGTGATTGTTATGTGTAGGAACCAGTCTTTATAACTAATTCACTGGCATTTCTACTTTAAATCTGCTTGCCATGTTCCTTTACTTTAGCCAGAGAGCTCCAGAGAGAATGAAGAAGGTAGGAGCCGGGATCAAATACATTGGCAGGAGCCTCATAATGGAAGTATTAAAAGAATGTACTAGGAAGATAATATTCTAAAATGACCCCACATCCCTGTCAGACACCAGCCCACATTAGAGATTTGCTGATTGAGCTCTTAGAACAAGAATTCAGCACTTCACTGTCTAATGGCATCCCATCTTAAAAAAAAAAAAAAAAATTCCTACCTTATATTTATTTACTTCTCAGTTTGAATCTTCTTCAAGTGCACATTCTTAATCTCAAACCTCATGTAGAGAATTATTTGTTTAGATGTCTCCAAACTGGCTTCTTGGCATAGTTTTTGCATGTTGTGAATAAATTCTTCAGATAAGGTCTTTCATGACCTACTGTGACGTTCTGACCTTCATTCTTGTCGTTCTTCAGCAGACCTCATTGAGAGCAACATAATTTGTGCAGTAACTTTGAGTCCAAGATCAGGGTAACTGCAGTGGCATAGACCTTATGGGGCAAGGTTCTTACTCTATTTGTGATCATATATTGTTTTGAGAATTTGATTTACTTAGAGTCTCTTCCTAGGAATATGTGTGTATTCATGTGAGAAAGTAAGTTTGAGGATTTAGGAAGTTCATCTGATCCCAGGCATCGGGAACTCACCCCTTCTTGAATTTATATGTACTTAGGCCTCTCCTGGGATCACAGTAAGATGCAAACAGGGATGAGCCTGGGAGAGCTTCACTCTTACTACTTTCTACATGAACATGGTGTCTTTGGGCTCCAGACATACATGGAGATAAGGCTGCAGAGAACCTCGAGGAAGCGTTTGAAGTGTATGAGTATAAGCTGGTCACAAAATGCTCGAGTTTCATTTTGATTTTTTTCATTAAAATGTTTTAAATTTTTGTGGCAATAAATGTAGTATTTAGTAAGTTGTATGCTTATATCTTCAATCTCAACATTTGGGAAATGAAGACAAGGTAGATCAGGAGTTCAAGGCCATCCTTAGCTATATTATGAGTTTGAGGACAGCCTGGGCTACAGGTGGCTTTATATCCAAAACAAAACAAGACAAACCCAAAAAGAAAACTCCCAAACAAAACCCTAACTAGCCAGCTGAAACAAAAACCAGCAAGCAAGCAATAAAAAAGGAAAAGATTAAAATGCAGCGGGCTCAAAGGAGAATTGTACTTTTAAAAACTTTATTACTTATGCACAAAATTGTATAGTTCTAATTTAATAAGACTATGTATTTTATTTTTCTTTCTATGATTGGTATATGTGTGAGACATATGAGGCCAGAGATTGCTGATGGGTGAGTTCTTCAGTTGCTTCCATTTATTTTTGGAGACAGTGTGAGTGAACCTGGAGATCACTTATTCTGCTTTAGTTAGGCTGGTTGGGCTGGCTGGCCAGCAAACCCCAGGGGTCCTTTTGTCTCCGCCTCCCACTCACTAAGATTATAGGCTTGCATCACTTTAGAACTTTACTAACCAAGCCATTTCCCCAGCCTCTTTCCCATGCTTTAATGGACAAACGTTTCATATGTATTTTGAGTAATGACATCTTCAGGTGTTTATTATATCTTTGCCTAATTGTGCCTAGGAAATCATAAAATATAATCAGTAGAAAAACACAAGCACCTACAACATAGCTATTCCTACACTAATCAGATAGTTAATAAATTGTTCATTGTCTAGAGATGATACAGGCTGAATAGCTTGGAGAAGTGAAAAATGAAGCCCCAAGTTTGTGATTATGGATAAAAACAAATTGTCACATTAAACCAGTGTGTACGGTCAGTTTCAATCTCCTCAGTTTATTGATCTGTGATGGAGTTAGCCTCTTACCACTACGAGCAAGGATGCAAAAAAAAAAAAACCTTCTGAATAATACTTGTTTGTGTTTTATTTTAGTTTTGGAGAACTTAGTGAATGGGTAATAATCAATATACAGTTTGTTTAATTAGTCATCAGTATTTAACCTTTTAAAAATGGACAGCTTAGTTAATTTGATTTTTTTTAGTGGAAATCTGTGATGTAGAGAGATTGCGTTGAACCTGCAATAGACTATGATATATATGGTGATATTAGTTTTTCTCTACCCATATGGAACTTTTTTTAAAGACTGAAAATGTCTTTAAATCCTGTATTTACCAGTAATGCCATTTTGAGATCGTTAAAGATAAAACATGAAAAAGCTTGAAGCTGGTATCGTACCTATGCAGAGGTACACAATGTGTCTCTGAAGAATAGGGCTGCCGTGAACACAACATAACATCATGTAGAATGCTTTTGCCACAGTCCAGAAACAATGCCACACACATGTAAGTCTTATGACAATATACTTATATGCGTTTTTAAAAAGAGATGTACTGTAAGTTGACATCCTTTTGATAAGTTGTATTTGCATGAACTTAAACAAAACCACAAGACTTTTCTGAAATAGGGAAGCAGTGAGTATGATATAGTTTGAAAGAGCCAAGTCTATGATTTCCTCTGTTTCAGGTTCTGAGAGTTTCTGGATCTCAGAATACTTTCTTAGTGTTACACGTATATGACATACTTCATATTCTAGTTTGTAGCTCTTATAATTTGTGCATAAACAATTAAGGATCAGGGTTACCATGACATCCATACCAACTGGGGTAAATCTAAGCAGAATAGAATTCAGGTCAGTTAATGTTGCTGGGTGGTTTAGGGTCAGCTCTTCCAATTCTGTGCTCCTCGCTCCTCCCCCTGCTCCCTTTGAAGCTCAGGATTAGCAGGAAGGAACTGCTAATGTGCTTACAAAGCATGGTGAGAACCTTTAGGGATGTTCTCATTGTGGGGAGATGGTGGATGTTAGCACAGAATGGACTGAGAAGTAACAGCCAGACTTTAATTTTTCCAGTCTTGGAGGACAGAAGTCAAAGATGAAGTCTCAGTAGGTCACTTCTCTGGAGGCATCTTTCACAAGCTGTTGAGCCTTGTTTTCACATTACTTTTCTTTTTGTATACTTGTTTTATGTTGTTTGCCCTTTTCATAAGGACAGTGTTGTGACTTCTTAAAACTCATTTGCCTTTTTAAAAATCCTGTCTCCACATAGTCTTATTGGGAGAGACACAGTTAAATTCTTAAAACATTTCCACTGGAAAGTGTACAAATACTACATATCTAGGAAATACAAGTTCTGTTAGTTTTGTGCTTTTCAGACAGAAAAATTACGTTTATTTTTTTTCTTTAAAAATAATAATACTTCAATGCCAACATGACAATTGTAAAACACACAATTGGTGGGAAGGTTGCAGAAAATGGGTTGTAGCCTGAAGTTTCTGACACATCCTAGGCCCACAGTTCAGATCCACAGTCTCTTAGACCCAAAGATTCACACAGAAGCTTACATTCATTACAAGCTCTTTGGCCTATGGCTCAGGCTTATTGCTAGCTAGCCTTTGCATCTTAACTCACCGGTGCATTTCTACTAATGTGTTTTGCTAGGCAGCTCGTGGCCTACCTGTACTTGTATATCTTGCTCTCAGTATCTCCCTCACTCCATCACTCCACTCTTCTCTTTTATCTATGCTCAGATTTCCCACCTACCTGTAAGCTGCTTGGCCATAGGCCAAAAGAGTTCCTTTATTATCCAATGGTAACTCACAGCATGCAGAAAGACATCACACATCCATGGGTATCATACGTCAGTAAGTTAGAGTGAAATACAGGATGTTTCATGTTCATTAATCATAATCTGCAGTTATGAACCAGTACTTGACCTGTGCAATGCTTTAAAAATGTTTAAATTAATACCTGTGTTAACTCACTATTTTGACAAAATATCTTAATAAATAGTTTATGAGGATACAATATTTTTCTTGAATTACACCCATGGTTGACTGTCTCTTACATTGGGGTCTGTGACAAGGTGATATGTAATAGGAGGTAACATGTGGTAGATCACAACAGCTCTTCATCAGAGAGAAGGAGCAAGAGGAGGAGGAGGAGAGAGAGAGAGAGAGAGGGAGGGAGGAGGGAGAGAGAGAGAGAGAGAGAGAGAGAGAGAGAGAGAGAGAGAGAGAGGGAGGAGGGAGTACTAGCACATGAATTCAAGGGATCTGAGTCTCAATATTCACTGCAGTGTTATATCCCCTATGACTGATATTCTTCTATTGCCTCAAAGCCTAAATGTCTTAGTACCTTCTAACAGTGCCACAGGCTGGTGCCTCAGATTTTTACCATACAACTTTTTAGAGAACATCAAAAGTCTGTATCATAGCAGTTGTCACATTTACATTTAAAAAAATGTGATTAAATGAGACATCAGAAACAAGGAAAAAAATTCATATGTTTTTATTGAGTTGGAGAGATGGCTCAGAAATGAAGAACACTTTTTTCAAAGACCATGGCAACTGCAAACTGTCTGTAACTCTTGTTCCAGATGGTCTGATGCCCTCTTCTGGCTTCAGCAGGCATGCATGTGAGATGATGTGTGGGGAGGCACAAATACACTACAATAAAAGCAAGCACATTATTAAAAATAGTAGTTTACCAGACATTGGTGGTGCATACCTTTGATCTCAGCACTTGGGAGGCAGAAGCGGGAGGATCTTTGTGAGTTCCAGGACAGTGGTTATATAGATAAACCTTGTCTCCAGAAACAACACCACCAAAACAAAACAGTTTTTTTTCTTTTGAGAATTTTACTGCTCTCAGATTGTCCCCCAATCTTTCTGTCCAACCAACTTTATGTTTTTTCTCTTTCTTAAACAAAACAAAACAAAAGAGAAAATCAACAAAAAAGCTCATGGAGTCCGATTTGGACTGGCTGAGTACTATGAGCAGGAGAAATTATCACTTTTTTTCTCCGTGTGTGTAGCGTTTTTGAGACAGGAGATTTGTAGACCAAGCTGGCCTGGAACTGAGAGATCTGACTGCCTCTGCCCCCAAGTGCTGGGATTAAAGGCATGCACCAACACTGCCTGGCTTCAGTTGGCACTTTTTAAGTTAATTGAATTCACATAAAAATTGTGACTTTTCTAACTGAGTCTCTTACTCATCATAGGAAGTATTAGACTGACCCTCAACAGCAAGGTGGCAGAACCCCTTTTGGGACTGCACATGAGCTCATTGCCTTTATTTGATCTTCATCCAAAAAAATGGCAGAAATAAATGTGAGGGCCAAATATTTAGAGAAAATGAGAGCATAGTGTTTTGCCATGATGATTAACAGCCATATGAATTTTTTTGTGCTATGTTTTGGTTAAGAGAATGCAGTGTGAAATGATGACCTTCATATAGTCCCAATATTATATATTCTTATGTAGTTAAAAATAAAGTGAGCATTTGTACACATGTCAGGTGGCAAAAGGAGAGTTTATTAGGTTGGAATCTTCAGAGCATGTTTTAAACATTTTCCTTTTTGCTTTATTTACAGTTTCTTAGGTATAACACTTAGAAAATATGATGAGAATAATATAAAGGGTCTGTTACTTTGACATTATTTGCCTTAGTAATAAACTTTTGCCTATCTTTTTGGATCTTCTAGAAACTCTCCTTTATATTTTCACTGTTTATTAACCCCATTATGAGGCAAACAACCCTAATCACAGTAATGTCCTTCTGTTCCCTCTTCTTCATGTCTAAAATACACTATTTCATTTTACTCAAATGCACCAGCTTAATTGTATAGGCTTCTTTTTTCCCCCATAGTTTCCAATCTTTAGAAGAATCACATGTGCATACCAGTTACCTTCCCCCTACCTTCTAAAATGTGCTCCTTGTCTTCTGTCTGCTAAAGCACTATTGGAAGAATTGGGCACATACACTACTTTCCTCTCCCTGAACAAAGCCATTGGATAGAAAACGGCAGACCATTGTATGTGATGTGTTTCTTAAGAATGACATTTCCTGGATTCATTGCAATGCATTGGCCACGTTCTTCAGCTTTGGACTGTAATGTCACTGAAGAGGCAGCTCACGTGCACATCCCTCAGTTGTTTCAATCATGCCCCTCATCACAGATTATTTTTGCATTTTTCCCTATTTTTTCAACTAGGTAAGTATTACATATTCCATTTAATTTTTATGTGGGTTTAGTCTACCTAAAGGAATTTTGGGGTCCCTCTAGCCTTAGTAGTTTATGCTTTTGAATATAAAACTGGCTCAAAAGGCAAAATGACATGAGAAGATACATTGAATGAAATCCCATCTCTTTCTCTTTGCCCACCTCTAATTAGCCTTTACATCATCAGCATTATTAGTTAGTATATGTGCCTTTAATCATTTCTAATGCTATGTGACATAATACATAAATATTTTCTCATCCTTTTTTTTAATTGGACAAAGTCATGAGATATAATCTAGGCTGGTTTCAAACTCAGAGTTCTTCTGCCTGAGCCTCCTGGGCAGCAGGTCATGAGCCTGAGCTAGCCTTCCTTCGTGAGTCTTTCAGTGCGGAGAAAGGAGACACAGTCAGACCGTGGAGGAAGGAAAGGTTAAAGCCGATTGAGCTTCAGTGCTATTATTGCTTTAAATCAGAAAGTTTCTTTTATGTGTAATAGTGTTTCCTTATGCCTGAAGAAAGGAACTTTCATCATTCATTTTCCAGCCTCAGAGACCCCTTTTTACCTCAATTTACCTAATATAAAAGGTATATTAAATAAAGGAAAGATTGAATATATCAGACCCTGGTGTTTCTCAAAGATTTCATGATCAGAAATGTTAATTCTTTTCTTCCTAGCTGTGAGATAGCCCACAACTACCATAAATCTTCAAATTTTCTTCAAGAAATTGTTGTATGATATTTTGTTTGTATCTTGACAAATAAAGCTTGTCTGAAAGATCAGAGAAACAGAGCAGCAGCCAATAGAGACTTCTTAGCTCTAGGAATCCTCAGACCAAAAGGGAGCTGAAATCCTGTCTCCACCACTTTATATTTCTGCACCCACCTCTGGAATGCTTGGATTAAAAGTGTGAGCCTCCCCAAGTACTGGAATTAAAGGCCTGAACCTCCCAAGTACTAAGGTTGAAGGCTTGGTCTCTGTGATTAACTAGCTCTGACCTCTGGTCTCCAGGCAAGCTTTATTTGTCAGAAAAGAAACAAAATATCATACAACAAGAAATAGTGTCTACATAGATGTAAGGTCATTTTTAGGTGGTTTTAATCTTATATATTTGCTTTTCTTAACCTATATTCTTCTGTCCTTGAGGCATTTTTGTCTTTGAGAGAAGCTTGTATGATGACTGCTGATGCATGTAACATATGTAAATGCTGACTAACAAATATTCTACAGACAAAAGTTGGAAAGCATTGGCTTGGCTGAGACTGTGATTGTCCTTGTGAATGTGAAATGGTAGTAGGGATCAACTGCCTCTCTGTGCACTTCTGTGTTGAGGTTCAGTCATTCTGTCATCCCCTTTAATAGCTATTATTTGTTTTGTTAAAACATGCTTGTATTTCTTATGTTATATGATGTTCTCTGGGGGCAAAGACTGTAGCTGTACCATCTAAAATCTTACCAACTGTTGCTTCTTGAGATAATCCTGAGTTTTTGGCCTTTGGGAGGCATTCACTTTGCTCTTGGATTTGTGCAGGCCATTAGACAGTTGCTGTCCTTGGTGATGAAGTGATTTCATATGAATTCTTAACATTACATACAAAGCAGGGTCATGTCCTCTGTGCTGTTTGTGGTCACTGCTGGTGTCTTTCTGGGTCTATTTGAACTTGTAGAAAAATAAAGATTCCAGGGTCTTAGTGTCTTGAGTTCCTGCCTGCCAGGCAAAGGAAATGTTTAACTATTTAATCATGTTGTTGTAGCCCAAAGAAAGCCCTTATAAGAGGAAATGACAGCGTCCCACCACAAAGTTATCTCTTATCAGTTCCAGTCTCTGTGGATAATGATTTGTCAAATTTGGACATGTGTAAAATGCAAGGGCTCTGTTATTTACTTTGGAAGGGAAAAATTAGATGAGACTGATAAAAGAGTCGTGGCTTTTGTTAGGAGACAGAAACCATTAGGAACAGTTATTGTTAGCTTAGGAAAATGTCCTTGGGCCCCTCCCTGATGAAACCTAAGTCCACTGGAATCATTCTTTGCAATGTGGGGGTGTGGGGGGGAACTATGAAGCCTGCACTGCCGGAGCAGCATGAGGACCTCAAAGCAGCCGGCTTGCTGCTAGGGTAGCCCCCTCACCCGTGGCGTGGCTTGGATTGTAGGGCGACATTCCATCTTGCACAAGGGTGACATTCCTTCATGCAGTGCTTGTTGCTCTCCCTTTGCCTTCTGTAGATGTAAGTGATTCCTTTTCATTAGAAGAAGCAGAGAAAACAGAGCCAGCTCAAAGCAACATGAGTCAGTGCATACCTGTCATGCCTGTGTCCTGGCAGCACTCTGCTTCCTCACAGTACTCACTCCCAGTGTGCTCGCAGAGGGGAGCAGCTAGGAAAAGAGTTGCTGTTTGTGGAGGGAAGGGGAGTTGGTGAGCTGGGCCTCTTTTTGTTCCGTCCCTTTGCCCAGCTCTCCTGGTGGTGCTTTCCAAACAGACAGTTGTGCTTGTGCTCAGGAGAATTTACCTGCATGTTTGGTTTGGAGCCAGAAAATAGCAAATTCTTATGCACCAGGACACTGTAAACAGTTAGAAGGCAGACTTGCTGCCAATGACAGGAAAGAACTTGGTCACCTTTCAAGATACACCCTTTAGAAAAGGTTAGTGGAGACGGACCAATCCTAATCTGTTAGCAACAAAATGCCCTTCCTGGTTGCTGAGGGGCCTATAAGATTATTTGTCACAGCTCTTTAGGGATGGCCCTTACTATTACTGTTTATTCTCTAAGGATGGCTCTGACAAGCAAATGGGCCACGGGTCTGCCTGAGGAATGGCTTCCAGCGGTTTCCTTTCTGAGAGAAACTGGCTCTGTGAGAAAGTGAACGTAAATAAACTAACTGCATGAGGAACATGTGAAACAAGGCTCTGGCTGAGTTCGCTGGCTGAAATTAGCAAGAGAAGTTCTCTATACCTTTATACATATCATTAAGAACCCACAGTTATTCGAAATAATCTCATTTCCTGTATAGATCCATTTTTACTCTACATATTTTCTTTGTCTTTTTTATTTGTACATATTGTTTTTATGTAGTTTAAATACTATTATAAATCTTTAAATTTTATTCTTTTGATGTTGTGTTTTATTAGCTCTAAGCTCTTGTTTTCTGGAATGACAAATTTCCTTAGTTTTCATGCTGCCATCATAGGGAAGTGACTTGAAATTAGAGACCCCATTGCACAGCCTTGGGCTCCCACTGCAGCTATTTTGCTTGCACAGGCCCGAGCACTTGTAGAGCTTGAATAGGGAGACCCAAGATCTTCCTGATGGAGCAGAGCGAATGTAGAGTACCTGGTGGTGCCAGCGAGCGAGCGGTGCAGTGCAGTCTGTAGAACAAAGACCATTTTCATTGTGAGAAGTCTTGGTTAGAGAAGCTGTGTCCTGAAGAAGACATAGTATTTGCTTTATGAAGAAAGGGAATCAGCACTGTAACCGTGACTCAGCCTAACTCAGCTTCGATGTGTCCACTGGTGACTTACACAGTTAGCCCTGTGGCAGGAAACCCAGCTAGGTCTTTACTCAGGTTCCTCTCTTCTTTTTGCTCAATTGTCTAGCGTGTCTGGTTGAATTTGTGTGTTTAGATCAAAGTTCATTCTGACTTCCTCCTTGTCAAGTCACCTAGCAAATTCTCACTAGTTCTGAGAACTGATTTCAGCTCTTACCTGATTTGTACTTTGGTGTTTGAGTTTAGCCACTATATCATTCATTATTCATTTTAAAGTCTGTTGAGTACCTTTCGGTCTGGCTTTTCTGTTAGTCATCCCATTTTAAGACATTGTACTCTCCCTTTTGTATCACTTCTGTATTTTGATGAAAATTACGTAAGTGCCTTTTAATAACTGGCCATTAAAAACAGCCATCTTGCCTAGCATGTTCGGTTTTGACCACTGAAACTTGACTTTTATGTAAACTATATATTTTAGAAGGTGATTTAGGTCACCAAAGTACAGCCCCATCTTTGCATGTTCCCTGGGCCCCAGGCTCAGTGCCTGTGAAGATGGGGACCGCAGCTTGTCCCCTGATGTCTGTGAACTATGCCACCTGGACCCTCCTTCCCTCCTCCTCCTCCTCTCCCCCTCTGTCTGTCTTCTCCCTCTGGTTTCAGGTAAATTTTCATGAACCTAAAATAACCTTGAATTCTTGATGCTCCTGCCTCCTCTCATGTTCCATGCCCTAGGATTACATTATAGATATGTGTGTTGCTTGGGAATGCTACTTTTTAAAATAAATTATAGGTATGTATATGTATCTGTGTGCGTGTGTGTGCCACCTGTGTGGGAGTACTTGTGGAGACCAGAAGCAGGTGTTGTATCCCCTGGAACTGGAGTTACAGGTGGTTGTGAGTTATATTATGTGGTGTTGGGAACTAAGGTCCTCACAAAGAGCAGCAAGCAGATGACTCTTAATTGCTGAGTCATCTCTGCAACCTAAGAACATTATTCTTTTGTTTGTTTTGAATTTCCCTCTTAGAATGTAGCACTTGGCTTTGTAAAGAAATCACTGCTTGAGTAGTAAAAATAAAGTTAATGAACTTCTCCCATAATACTTTTATTTTATATTTTTGTAATTGTATGCTCCTAGGTACCTGGGGCTCAAGACTTGGTGGATTTCTCTCCTGTTTATCGGTGTCTGCACATATATTCTGTTCTGGTGAGTCTTTACATGACCTTCCTAATAAAGAGAAGATTGAATCCAAAATTCTGATTTATTATTTTTTTAGTTTGTGTTTTAGCAGAATTTTATTTATTAACTAATTCCTTTTGCTATAGCTTGAATCTTGTTTATATTTGCCTTAAAAATGCTATATAGCTGATGACAGCTCAAACAGCCATCAGTAGATTGTAGGTAGTAAGCAGGATGGTTACATATCTTACAATTTCTGTTTCTAATCTAACATATTTAACCTAGAAGAACCTGGTTTTTATACATTAAAGTATTTATGAAAAATGCTTATATTTTGGCAATTTTTTTTGGTTTGTAAAACACTAATGAAAGAAATTTTCTAGAAGGGCAGTTCTGTGGCAGTAATCGAGTACGAGGAAGTGGCTGTTTTCCTGCTCTGGCCATTTCCCTGCATGCAGAGGTGCAGGTGAACAGAGCTGGTGGGTCCTGAGTATATTGCTTGTACATTTTAATTTCTTTGACTGCTGGCACAAAATTGTGCTTTCCTTTATAGATGTATCAACTGCTTCATACCTGTGTCTAACCTTGGTTAGTATTTTACTTGGTGTTTTTTTCTTTGTGTAGTTGATACTGTAAACATCCCTCTAGTTTGTCTATGAACTCAAACTAGATTTATGTTTCTTGAAATAGAAATCTTTAATTATGAGGTAATCAGTCTCATCACTTTTAAATTTAAATTCATACTGTTTGAGCTTCCAGAAACAACCAAAAATAAACATAAGCTAACATACAACAAACAATCATCACAGCAACCAACCTCAAGCCAACTCTCCCTAAAGCCCCTTGTTACAAGATGACAGTATTCCCCTTGCATTATCATCAATATTTTATCATTCAAACTGTACTGATGGAAATGTCATTATCCTTACACAGCTTTTAGTACTAAGTTAGTGTCTATTCTTTATGGAATGGATTGGGATATGTGTGAATATCTAGGTAAGTGAGGGTTTGTTCTTTAAATGGTTTCAGTGTGTCAGGATGAAATGCATTATTGGGATGATGGTAATGTGGCTAATTTACCACTGTGTGCTGCCTTTTATAAGCTTTGTTATTTTTTTTAAATAAAAACAGAACAAAGTTGCCTCAAGTGGGAATTCTAACAGAGTAGTAAAGTTATTTACGTGCACATTTACTAGCTGTATGTGTTAGGGTGGTCTAACCCACTGTGATAGGGTGGTCTAGCTCACTCACTATAAAATATGATAATTTCCTGCTTAGTGCAGTTACTGACAGTGAAATAATATCAACTCAGTCCTTGGCAAATGGTTGGCCTTTAATAAATGGCAGTTATCTGGTTAGATGATGTTGTTTCAGATGCTGATGTATAGATAGTATTTTCAGAATCATACACTATGATGTATAGACACGTTTATAGGAGTTCTAGACAGTTAATAAACTGACAAAATGTATTTCTTAATTAACGATGAGCATATGCTTAACTTTTATGAAAATGTGAGTCTGCTGGTTTAGAAATGATTTAATTAGAAAACCGTCTTATTTGGAAAAGGATTCTATACATTATTATTAGAAATGGTGATAAAAACCGTCTATTTGGAAAAGGATTCTATACATTATTATTAGAAATGGTGACATATTTAATACTCACAAATTTTCAGTAATAATGCCCAAGTCACTGTTTTTTTTCTGTGGTTTGGAAGTTCACAGCTAATGATAGGAGGAAGTCAGGTCTAGTGTTTTGGAATGTGTGTTTATAATTTAGACACTCCTGTTTTAGACTTAGGGGACTCTGAATAAAATCCAGTGCTAGTTTTGCTAAAGGATGGTGAGAGCGTGTGTAGCTAGGTGCTGAATTCATAGTGCTGAGACTGTAATCTTGTCACTGTGTGCAGCGGTGTTCAGGTCAGCGGTGCACATTACTTCCTGGTAAAGTACAGTTCCTCACAGTATTAAGAATATTTAAAAATCTTACTCAACATAAATATTTATTACAATGTTCTCATTTTCTAATATAGTTAACATTAGTCATAGGCCTTGAGAAAAAGAGTATTTGTGAACTGAAGAATGGAGAGTAAGAATTTAGATTATATAGTACTAATTTCTTCCACTCTAGTATTGTCTTCATTTCTTCATTCTGATGAGTCCACAGTGCTTCTGTGCTCCTTATCACTCTCTGCGTGTGTATCTTTCAGGACCTGGGCTTTCCTCATTTTCTTCCTTTACACAGTGGTTTTCTTTCTCTCTGCCAGCCTTTCTGATATTGCTGCCTACTTTGGTGTTTGTTGGCTCATCTTCTTTGTACCTGCACCACTACTCTGTGTCTTGTTGTTAAAAGGTACACATGCTGGAATTGGGCACGGGCTCAGAGGGAGGGTAAGTGTTTAGCACTGTGGGAGGATCTGGGTTCAGTCTCCACTAATGACAGCAACAACAAAGAAACCTCCTGCCCTCAGCTGGATGGAGACCCAGCACTTCACTGCCCTTACAGACTCCTGGAATTTTAGTGGTCTCAAAGCCATAAAAAGGTTGTTTTCATCACCACACTTTGTCTTCTCTCTATAAATAGACCTATAGATTTTGTGAATATAATTGAACTTTATCTTATTCTCTCCACCATCATACGGTCATTACCTCCATTCACTTACTCATCATAGCTAGGGAATGCAATCACCTTAAGGATTTCCTCTACCCTTGATCTCAGACACTTAACTCCTGCCATAGTCCTAATTCTGTGTCTAGCATGTGCTACCTGCTTAATCTCACTGACCATCTTATGCAGTTGAAGAGCTCACACAGCCCGAAGCTCTTTAGAGGGCTTCTTGTTGCTGCTTACCCTTGCTTTCCAGTTCTGAAGCTTGCCGCGGCCACTTCCCTCTCTGCAGCCTAGCCTTTCTCCCTCACTCAACACTCCTGTGTCACTGATTCTCTTTCCTCATTCTCCTTCATTTTAATTTACCGATTCTTACTTATTTTATACCTGTATCCCAGCAAATTTTTCTAGTATTTTAGACTGAGTTCTGTGGATATGTTCTCCATATTTGTATAGTATATGTGTGTCTCTTGTGTTTATTGCATTAACCATCATATTCAAGTGTATTCTTCTTCATCAATAAATGGGAAGCCCTTTAATGACAGGTATAATGTTTATTAGGTCTGGTAGGGTTTTTGTTGTTGATGTGTTGTTTTGTGTGCTTTCCCCCTTAGTATTAACACTATATAATAGTCACTGTTTTTGTTTTTATTGTAAAAGATAACCACCCTTCTTTTGACCCTCAAGCAAATCCAATATTCTCATCTCAGGACATGTTATTCAATGTCAGTGCTTTATACAGGGGAAAAGAGTTCTGTTGGTGTCAAACAGAAGGATCATAACACAAGTAACAAAAAGTTCTAATATTTTGTCATTTACAATAGTGTTTATCTGAACTTTTGGCCTGGAGCATAACAAGGCACACTTTGAATAAACATGGCAATATTTATTATTTTTAGTGAAACCGACCTTCCATTCACCCCCCTTTATGGCTGTGCTGCTTATAAATTCCCAAAGGATTATTTGAAAAATCCTACTTATATCTGCCAGCCTTATCAGTAGGGCAGAAGTTCATGTATTGTAACAGGAGGTCAGATTTCGGTCATGGTCTTATAGATGGGGCCAAGCACCTGTAAATTCTTCCTTTGGTGACTAAAGTGAAGTACAATATCAAACAGGCAGTGAGACTTTCCTAGGAAGTGCTGAACTTTGGCAGGAAGGGCAAAGTTTGGCGGGTGGCAGGAAGGGAAGAGACTGAACAAGGGTCAGATAGTGGCTGAGATGTGGGCCTTGATGTAGTCATACAATGGGAGTGTGTGGGAGCAAAGGTAGGTGCATCGTGTGCAATTGTTTTAAACAATTGATACGGTTCAAATCTTCAATTTACAACTTAAAAACATTCAGCTTAGAGTTCGGCAGGTGAGGAAATAAAACGTCATAGTCATTGGAGAAGAATTTTTTTTTAAAGGAAAAAACAAACTCAAAGTCCTCCTGTTAGGAAGTGATGGATAATAATAACTGGGGTTCTTGTACATTGTGCATTGTTCCTGTAAAGATGGATGGACTGTCTGTCTAGTGAATGCATAAATGAGTCTGCCTTGCATATTTTGTGTAACCTTTATTGACCCAAGATTATCTGCCATGTTTATGAGTTTCAGCTTTCAAATGAGCTTTACTTCGGACAATTTTACATGTACTTTAAGCTTCATTATATACTGAAGCATCTTTCTGAGTCATCGTGAGGTTAGCTATGCTAACCATCGATGAACAGAATGAAACAAGGCACTTGGGTGTCATTAACGGTACAGAGAAGAGCAAGCCTGTAAATACAGCGAGACCCTAGTTCCTGGGTTCATTTACGGTCGTCCCTCCTAGTGCCATCGTGGTCTCCAGTGAACTGTATTATATGCTCATTAACAATTTAAATCCCCACATTAGGAAAGGTTGACAAAGTGTACACCTCTGATTTATGTACTTTTCTTTGTGTGTGTTATGTTAATAATAAAAGGTTTACTTTCTGGATTCCTGGCATCTTGGGTTAGCAATTGCAGAAGTAATCCAGATGTTAATGCATGCAGCAGCCCCTTAGTATTACATGAATCTTAAGAAGTGCAGTTCTGTCCTTCAGGAGCAGAAGCAGATGGTGATGGACTATAGGAGAAAGCAGAGAGTGTTGCTCTGTACAGTAGCATTACTACAGAGGCTCTAGCAAGCACAGTTTTCTTGGGTAAGGATGCCTCTGAAAATCTGATGGAAGTTGTGGTGCCTTTAACTCAGGTGAAATGCACATGTATACACTTAAATTTTCTTTCCTTTCTTTCTTTTTTTCTTTTTAAATAGAGGTTGTTATATAGTCAAGGAGCCTTCAACTTGAAACCCTCTATGCCTTGACCTCTATGCTAGATCACAGGTACGTGCCAGCATGCTTGGCCGTAAATACAACACTTTGATTAGACTGTCAGGCTACTTCATATCCTTGAATCTTATCCACAGACCTCAAAAGAACCCATCGTCTAAATGAGAATATGGGCCGAGTCAGGCTGCAGCTGTCTGCCTTGTACAGACCTGTGCCCTAGAATAGCTAATGCCAGGTCTTCTTGAGTACCCTCTGTGTTAAGCCCCAGGACAGCTTCTTTCCACCTTGGTTTTTCCTTGGATTCGGAGGCCTTTGCCAGTCTAACTGTAAAGCATAATTTCAAAGTGACCCTATTGCTGTGCCGTAAATCTTTATTCCCCAGGCAACCTTTATGTGTTACAAGCTGATGACCCGCTTTTCTCTCAAGAGTATGATGGCCTCTGTAACTAAGCTAATAGTTGTTTTCTAACCACTTGTGTTTGAAAGATCCAGAGCAGAGATTTAGAAATAGTGATGAGAACTGTTAGTAAGTAAATGTGTTAAGTGTCAGCACATTTTCTTATTTTTCAGGGACTCTGGTATAATTAGAAGTGAATTAGTTTCAGGGCTAGAATTTATGTCGTTTCTACCTGTGTGCTAGCAGCAAAGGCTGAGAGGGAGTGGGGTGGACGGGAACCTTCCTGGAACATGCTTTCTTTACTGTTTTTCTTCCCTACTTGGGTCAAGATAGTACGTGACTTCGCAGTCTTAACTTGCAGATTTCATATGGCCTACAGTGGTAGCTTGGGAAATGACAAAAACAGCCCTGGGCATGTCCCAACAGCTAGCAGGAAGGGAAAAATCTGGAGACTAGAGATACCTATCAATATGAGCAGTCCCAAGTGACACATCTTGAGTGTTAAATTTCTTAATAAGATATGCTTATGAACTTTGATAGTAATTAACTATCATGCTAAAACACTTTGGAAAATAAATAACTGAAGAGTTTATGAAACTATTGGAGTTTTTAATGAATTAAATGATTAGCTTTAGCAGTCTCATTTATTCTCAACCTCTTGATTCTGTTAAAAAAAAAAACCAAGATATCAGTAAGTGATGAATAAGGGGTTAGCTCCCAATATGTCATTTATAATACCTCTTCTAAAGCTTAGGATGCAAAGTATGTAAGACCTGGAAGAGGGCAGTGAAATCCCATCCTCTAGACAGGACACGAGCCCTGTAATCAATGGCTCAAAGCAGCTACTATTACTGGTACTGGTTCTGTACAAAACAGGCCCCCTAACTAGCCAGTTGTGAACAGGAGAGAGGCTCATGGCACCTTACCTCTACTGCTGAACTGTGGGCTACTGATGGACTTGGGGAAAGGGAGAACTTCTGTCTTTAGTTTTTTGGGTTTCTTTTCTTTTTCTTCCTTTTTTTAACAGTTCCCCTTCCCTCCCCTCCTCCTACTTACCCCCCCAGGTAACCCCCCCATCCTTAAAGAAGGTAGGCCTCCCATGGGAGTCAACAAAGTCTGGCATATCAAGTTGAGGCAGGACTAAAGCCTCTCCCCCTGCTGCAAGGCTGAACATGGTATCCCTCTATAGGGAATGGGCACCAAAAAGCCAGTTCATGCATTAGGGATAATTCCTACTGGGCTCCACTGCCAGAGGCCCCACCAACTCCTCAAACCACACAACTGCCATCCACATTCAGAGGGCCAGCTAGGTTCCCCAGCTGTCAGTCCAGAGTCAGTGAACTCCCAGCTCAGGTCAGCTGTCTCTGTGGGTTTCCTCATCGTGATCTTGACTCATTTGCTCATATAACCGTTTCTCCCTCTCTTTGACTGGCCTGTGAACTCAGCCCAGTGCTTAGCTGTGGATCTCTGCATCTGCTTCCATCGGTTGCTGGATGAAGTTTCTATGATAACAATTAAGGTAACCATCAATTTGATTACAGGAGAAGGCCAGTTCAGGTACCCTCTCCACTATTGCTTGGGGCCTTAGCTTGTGGGTTCCTTGGAGATTCCCTAGTTTTTCTCCTAACCCCAAAATGGCTCCCTCTGTTAAGATATTTATTTTGTTGTTCCCTCTCTGTCCTTCTCCCAACTCTAATACCATGTTTTCTCATGTTCTCTTCCCACCCCCTTACCCCACCTTGCTCCCAATTTCTCAGGAGATCTTATCTATTTTCCCTTTCCAGGGGATCCATGGGTATCTCTTATGGTCCTTCTTGTTACCTAGTTTCTCTGGGGTTGTGGATTGTAACCTGGTTATCCTTTGTTTTATGTCTAATATCCACTGATGAGTAAGTATATACTGTTTTGTCTTTCTGGGTCTTGGTTACATTACTTAGGATGATTTTTTTCTAGTTCCATCTTTTTGTCTGCAAATTTTATTTTATTTTTTACTGCTGCATAATACTTCATTGTGTAAATGTACTACACTTTTTTTAAAATTCATTCTGTGGTTGATAGGTATCTCAGTTATTTCCAGGTTCTGGCTATTACAAATAATACTGCTATGAACATAGTTGAGCAAATAAACTTGTGGTATGACTGAGCATTCTCTGGAATCATGAGGTAGATTGATTCCCAGTTTTCTGAGAATCTGCCATACTGATTTCCAAAGTGTCTATACAAATTTATACTCCCGCCAGCAATGGAGGAGTGTTCTCCTCGCTTCAGATCCCCTCCAGCATAGGCTGTCATTCGTGTTTTTGATCTGAGCTATTCTGACAGGTGTGAGATGGTATCTCAGAATTGTTTTGATTTGCATTTCTCTGATGTTGAACAATTCTTCAAGTGTCTTTTGGCCATTTGAGTTTCTTCTTTGGGAATTCTCTCTAGATCTGTACTCCAGTTTTTAATTGGATTATTTGGTATTTTGATGTCAAGTTTCTTGAATTTTTATATTATATATTAGGGTTCAGCCCTCTGTCAAATGTAGGGTTGGTAACAATCTTTTCCCATTCTTTAGGCTGCTATTTTTGTCTCATTGACCATGATTTTTGCCTTGCAGAAGCTTCTCAGTTTCAGGAGGTCCCATTTATTAATTGTTGCTCTCAGCATTTGTACTACTGGTGTTATATTTAGGAAGTACTCACCTGTACCAATGCATTCAAGACTATTTCTCACTTTCTCTTCTGTTAGGTTAAGTGCAACTGGATTATGCAGTTTTTGATCCGCTTGGACTTGAGTTTTTTGCAGGGTAATAGATATGGATCTATTTGCAGTCTTCTACATGCCACCATCCAGTTATGCCAGCACCATTTGTTGAAGATACTTTTTTATTGTATGTTTTTTGGCTTCCTTGTCAAAAAGCAGGTGTTCATAGATGTGTGGATTAATATCAGGGTCTTCAATTTGATTCCATTGATCCATGCATCTATTTTTATGCCAGTACCAAACTGTTTTTATTACTATAGCTGTATAATAGAGCTTAAAGTCAGGGATAGTGATGTCTTCTGAAGGTTCTTTATTGTACAAGACTGTTTTGGCAATCCTGGGTTTTTTGCTTTTCCACATGAAGTTGTATATTTTTCTTTTGAGGTCTTTGTATTGAGATTTTGATGGGGATTGCATTGAATCTATAGATTGTTTTTGCTAAAATTGTCATTTTTATTATATTAATCCTACCAATACATACTGTAGGCTACTGATGGACTCTGGGAAAGAGAGAACTATTGTCTTTACTTTTGAATGTTCTGTTATACTCACTAGTTTCCAGTAGATTCTTTCAACTTCAGAGCCCTAGTCAAAATCAGAGGAACACAAACATAAAGACACGAATGTGGGAAAGAGATTATTAGTAGCATGGATGGTGGGAGAGTGGAGGACTGGCAGCTGGGATGAGAGAGTCAGAATGCATTATATAAATACATGAAGTTATTAAAGAAGAAGTTATGTATTAAAAATATGTTTTTCTAAAGTTAGCGTATGTGGCTGATAATGTTGAAAGATATAAAGATGATTAGAACAACTTTGCAAAAACTTTATAATATAGTTGATCTAGAGAAAGGCTGCTTTTGCTTTGTAAAGCCTGGAGAGTTGTTGCTAAAAGATCCATTATGTTTGTCTGAAATAGGTAACTTTCCTTTGGGAATTGAGAGGAGGAGGCATTGCACCCTAGTGCGAATCGAGTAGAAGGGAAGTAGGTGCCGTGCCCTAATCTTTCAGAATAGCTTTGCTTTTGTATGTTTATCCTCTTGAACTTTACTTTTAAGAATTCTGGGTGGCTTTATAAGTTTTAGGCCCCATTCCACTTGGTTCACTTTGTAATTATTTTATTTTAATTTTAAAGGACTTTATTTTCATTTTCAAAACATTCTGCACTCCCACGGTGTCTAAGACACATAGGTGTTATACCTTTAAGAAACCCACCTAGATAGGAGAGAGAGCTAGGTGCATTCTCCTTACTTTCTGATTGTGAACTTGAGTATATCTGAGTAGTAAAAACACATTGTATGTTTTTCTTTAGAGAAAGGCTTTCCCTGATATGTTTAGCAGCTTAGAGTCTATTTCTGACATCTTGCAGGTTCCCGTCACTCTCCTACTGTATCTCAGGGCCTCAGAGAGCCACTGACCCACAGTGTCTGGTGGGGTTAGATAGGCATAAACATTGCATAGATCATAGAGAAAGAGCTGAGGGCAAAATACTTTGTGCACTGCATTGATAAGGACACAGGAAGAGCATTTCCAGCGATAACTTTCCTGCAGTGTAGACTAATGGGCTCTGGTTTGTAGTAGCTGTAATCTGGTTTGTTAGAATTGTCATAATGCTCTTTTAACCCAATGACCTTGTTACCCGTGGGCATATCTATCACTTCTCCTTGAATAAAATAACAAAGAAAAAGAAAGAGAAAACTGAGTTAAACAAAAAGCTTATTTGGAGATAATTGAACTTCTCAAGTGTGTTCATTGTGTGTTTTCATGTGTGCTAAACAATGATCAGCTTTAGACAAAGCATTATGATAAGTTTTCAGACTTGGACAAAGTAAGCAATAAATAATTCATTTTACATATGATACCTAAAAATGCTAAATACAGTTTAATCTTAGGCTTAATATAAGTTTAAATTGTCTGTTTCTCATTCTTTTCAGAATAAAGTAACTTTCTTACCTTGTCTAAATAGTCTAAATTGGACCTTTGCCTTATCTCTCCCTACGCTTTTCCTTCTGGCTGCTCATGTATGTGCTCCCCTAGCCTACATGCTCTCCCATGATGGGCTCCACACATTATGGATTTTGTTTTTTGTTTTCCTCAATGTAATTGCAACTGTCTCTCTTCCTTTGTGGTTGTTGTTGTTGTTAGTGTGTGCATGTCTGTGTGTGTGTTAGTGATTTGTGTGTGTGCAGAGGTGGCAGGCATGTGGAGGTCAGAGGCTAAAATCTGCTGTATTCTTCATTGTTATTTACCTTTTGAGACAGACTCTCTCATTGAACCTGGAGCTCATTGGTTCGGCTAGACTGGAAGGCCAAATCTCCAAACACCAACCTGTCTCTGTTTCCCTTGTGCTGGAATTAACCATATGCCATTATGCCAGACTGTGTGGGTGTGTGTGTGGGGGAGGGGAGATACTGAGCTCAGAACTCAGATCCTCATGCTTGTGAGACAAGTACTTTACAGACCAGATCATCACCCTAGGTCCACCTTCTTCCTTTTGGTACTTCTTTGAAATTATATTGCCTTTATAATGTGAGCACTACATGCTACTGTGTCCTAGTTTGCTTTTCTGTTGCTGAGATAAATACTATGAACAAAGCCAACTTGGGGAGAGGGCATTATTTCATCTTATAAGTGGCAGTCTTGTCACTGAATGAAACCAGAGCAGAAGCTTAAAGCAGGAACTGAAGCCCAGATCATGGATCTGGATCAATAATTTAAAGGACGCCATGAATTTGAGAGGAAACAGGAAGGGTTAGAGGGAGAAGGTTAGGGGAAACAGTGCAATTACATTTTAATTAAAGATAAAAAAGAAGAAATCGGGCTGGAGAGATGGCTCAGTGGTTAAGAGCTCTGGCTGCTCTTCCAGAGAACTTGAGTTCAATTCCCAGCACCCACATACTATAACTACAGTTCTAGGGAATCCTACACGTTCATGCAGACATACATGCAGGCAAAACTCAAATTTGCATGAAATAAAAATAAATGAATTATTAAAAAATAAATCAAAAAGAAAATGCCTATAGACACTTCCCACAGGTTAGTCTGATTGAAACAGTTCCTCAGTAGAGGTCCCCTCTTCTTAGGTGACTGTAGTTTGTATCCAGTTGACAAAGACTATGTAGCTCTTTCAGAGTGAGATGTTTTGAAAGGGAGCAAGCATTGCTTTTGTATTATCACATCTAGAATGTGTCACTTCAGTTTAATTGTGAGGAAATAACTATCACAAATGATTTGCTGGTTAGTTGTCAGTTTGATATAACCTAGACATATCTGGGAAAGGGTAATCTTAATTGAGAAAATACCTTCATAAACTTGGCCGTAGGCAAGTCTGTGGGTTATTGTTTAGATTAATGACTGATGCGGGCTTAATCACTGTGGCTGGTACCATCCCTGGCTGGTGTTCCTGGGCTGTACTAGAAAGCAGGCTGTGCAGACCAGTAAGAAGTGTTCCTCTGTAATCTCTGCTTTAATTCCTGCCTCCTTGTTCCTGCCCGACTTTCCTCAGTGAGGGAGTGTAACCTGACAGTTATAAGCTGAAAGAAATCCTTTATACTCAAGTTGCTTTTGATCATGGTGATTTATCACAGCAATAGACTCTCTAAGACAAATCTCAAACAGGAACATTATATTAGTTGAGAAAAGTGCGTTTTCATAAAAGATAAAGAGAAGCTGAGGAAGTATTTCTTAGATGAAAAGAAGCTAAAGAGACATGACAGCTGAGCTAAGGCATTGCCTGGACCCATGATTAGCACTTCAGTGTATAGACTGTTCAGGAACTGTGCTGGTCTTTTCATGGCTGTCAGTTTTTGTGATAACTGCTCTAGTTCAGCAGCATGCAGGCCCAGTAGGTAAATGTGTAAATAAAGTACAGAGCAGCCAGTGGGAAGGGGCTTTCCCTTGTTCTAGACTGAATTCCCTCCTTGAGGGGAAATATGCTTATCAAAGACACTGACAAAATTGGAATGTGGACACTCGCTTAGGATGTCCATTTTCTAGCAATGTCAGATTTTCTAACATTGGCACTTGTTTGTGGTGACAGAAGACATCCAGATTCATGGAAAGTGAGCAATGAAATTATAGAGGTGCAAGGTGCTCTAGTATATGATTTAAAACAATTTTAGTCTGTGTGAAGTTGACCCTTAAAGTTTGTGGATTCAGCCAGCTGCGGATCCAGAACATATATTAAAAGTTATGACTCTATTGAATGTGTCCAGACTCCTTGAGTGTCCTCATTCTATAAACAATTCTGTGTAACAGTGGTTAGCTATGCATTATGCTTTATGAGTAATGAAGTGATGATTTAAAGTATATAAGAGAATATTCACAGGCTCTATACATATACTGCCCTAGTGTGTATAAAGAACTGGAGGAGCTGTGTGTTTTGATCTCCATGAAGTTCCGAGAATAAATTATCTGCCATACAGGATGATGACAGTGTGGGAATACGTAACAGCAAGCCTATCTGGACAAATGGCACATGGAGGATTTGTACCATTGTTGGGATCCTTTTCCATAAGTTTATGTAAGTTTAAATTATTTCCAAGTAAAGTAAAGTGTCGATTTAAAAATTAAATTTTTTATTTGCCTTGGTGTTTGCCTGGAACTGGAACTACAGACAGTTGTTAGCTGCCATGTGGGTGCTGGGAATCGAACCCGGGTCCTCCGGAAGACCAGACGGTGCTCTTAACCGCTGAGCCATCTCTCCAGCCCCCTAAAAATTAAATTTTTATGTTTATTAATAACAATTCAGAAGGAAAAATATTTAAGAATTTGTGGCTCTATTGGGCTCTTTGATAGGTATCTACAATGAAAAGAAAGAAATTAACCAAAGTATGAGTTGTAAATGAAAAGCTGATTAATGTAATAAGGGATGCCTGCAGACATCATCCTTGGCCTAATGTGAATCACTTAGCTAACAAGAAGCCGTAGTCTAGGAGCTGGAAGTTCCAGTGCGGTCTGGAAATGAAGTTGAGAGCCACATTTTCCAGGCTGTGAAACACAGGGTACCTTGTTTAGTCAGCACAGTTTAGGTCAAACGTGGTTATGAAAAACAGATGAATTCTGGTGATCAAGCTGTACTTTGACAAATATCCCATTGTCTGAACATGCAGTAATTTCTGAAAAATGTGAACCAGTCCACAGTGCCGAGATTGAGCTCTCTCCTTACCTTTCTTGCCTGCTCACGGAGGTCTTGTCATCGTGGGGAGCAGAAATAACAGGCAGAGAAGTGTGTCAGATGCTCTACTCCCCCTTCTTTCTTGTTCCTTTTCCTTTGCTTTTCTGGCAGTTAAGTTCTGGGCAGGCTGCTTAGTCCACTGGAGGTCTTGCACTACCTTGGCTCTGGGGACAGCTCCCAAGTCTTAGTTTTGTGGGTGGATAGTGATGTGCTCTTATGAATTAGATACTTTGAGTTTATCCCATCAGTCGAAATGGGACTTAGGATCATCAAGGCACTGTTGTTTTAACTGGCTCCTCTAGTTATGGTCTAAGTCACGCTTTTAGCTCTGCCTTTTCAGTTCCCACCATACCGGGCTCATGCCTAGACTTACAAACCTTAGAGACTACAGTCATAGAGTAGGAGGCTTGAGGTACTTGGTGCTGACCAATCTACAGTGATCCAGCCTGTGTGATGTGAGGCTAAAGCTTTTCATGTGTTCCCTTGTGTTGTGCTGTTATTGTTGTTTCAGGAATCTTTGTTACTCATCACATTGTTAATTTAGCTAGTAAATATCTATTTTGTACTTAAAATCTATAGCTTGCCTGGTCCATACTGGTGCCTTTCAGTGTAATTTCTCTTCTGGGTAGTTTAGCCCTTTGATGTCAAAATAGCCACTAGCCACTTGTGGATTGGATCATTTGAAACAAAAGTGGCATGCCTTTAGAAACACTGTAGGAAGCACACCAGATGCCAATACTGTATCACCAAAAGGTCTGGGAAGTATTTATTTCATGCATTATTGTTGTAAAAGATTTTTACAACAATTTATTTTGTGGCAACAGCCACTAGACAAAAAACCTGTTCTAATATTAACTGCTTTATAATATGCTATGTAAACTAGACATACAAGTTCCATAAAAAAAACCCTCTAAATGTTGACAAAACAAGCCAAAATGATCCTTCAAGTTCTGCTTTGCAAAAAAAAAAAAAAAAAAAAAAAAAAAATGCCAGACATTCTTCAAGACACATAAAGAAACAACTGATAGATTATAACAAATTTCCTACATCACTAAAAGATATGCCAGAAATTTTGAGCCTTTAGGCTAAAGATAATGCCCCAATGTTACAAAAAAACTTTAAGTGAGTGTCCAGACAAACAAATGTCATCTCTGTTATTTTATAGACTTTAAAAGTTGCTTACACTTCCTATTTATTTAGATACTATTATATCCTTCTGTAGTCTTTAGTGTAGCTAAAGGTTTAATAATTATAGATATATTTCTTTTTAGTTTAAAAGATATATTAAATATAAAACTTTAGACTCACAATAAGATAGATAATAAAATATTCTCTTTAATTTTAGAAATGCAAATAGACTAAATATTGTGACTATAATTCCTGCTTGAGAGCTATTCTATATATAATTTTACTATATAAAAATTAAAACCTTCCTTTTTAATTAAACAAAAAAATGTGGTGGAAATGTTCTCTGTATGATATAAATAAAGTAACTGGTTTGGCCTATGTGGAGCGCTGTGGAAGTGGGTAGAAGATCAGAGGACAGGCAGGTAAGAGAAGGGCGGAGTTAGTCAGTCTCCATCTGATCCCCGAGAAGAAGAGACATGTAAGAAATACAGGTGAGCCGCGGGCTGGGACACGTGGCAGGTAGGTTAGTAGATTACAAAAAATGGGTTGAATTAATATAAAAGAGCTAGCCAGTAATGTGCTTGAGACATGGGCCAAACAGTATAAAAATAATATAAGTGTCTGATTCATTTCTTTGGGGGACAAAAGCCACTGCAGGCCAGATATGAACCTCTGGCCCAAACGGGCCAAAAAATCTTTTACAACACACTATTTTATAAAATACTTATTAAATGACAGTATTTTACTGTAGCAAATAAATAAAATGTTAACTTTAATGTCATGTCTGCTAAATATTGCTTATCAAATGTAAATAAGTACCTAAGAGACTCCTTTCCCTCTGCTGATGAAGTAATTTCCTGGTCATTGTGGTATTAAGATGTTGGTCATTTCTATAAAAGAGTATTAGCTGTTTCAATGGCGCATTTCCATTTTTCTTTTAATTTTGATGATAGTGAGTACATAAAAAAACCAAACTATCAGTTCTTGTCATCTTGGTATATCAGCTCTGGATATTTTAGAACCTTCATAACTATCTCTGGATAACTAGATTAAGCTGGAGTTGCTCTCATGGCTTTGCTCCTATAAGTTCTGTTATGGTTTTCATGTCTATTCCTGACACTTTAAGTAAGTTCTTTGTAAGGAATGATTACTGGTTAACTTTCATGATTACAGAGAAGAGAGGTTGTGCCCCTACATGATTCAATGATCAGAAATAGGAAAGAAGTAAGAACTCATTTTGAGCATTTAGTCACTTGTGATTGGCAGGTGTCCCAGTCATGCAGTGTATCTTTGGTCCTTACTTGTAAAGGCTACTTTCCATTGGTAAAATCTACCGTTTATTCTACTCAGAAGAAAATGGACTTGAAGCCATTTTAGTTGTTTCTTGGTTTTGTCTTTTGGAAATTTTGATTTTTAGGGCTCTGAGCATGTTACCAGGATTTAAGAATTAGTACCTTTTAGATTGCTTCATTCTCTAGAAGCTTGAAACTAAATCTTTATTGTGTGCCTCTTCTATCGTTTTAGTCCCATGATTTAACTTTATTTATGCAGGTCATATGTGGTATGGGTAGCATTCATAGGTGTTTTTAGGTCTGTGATGGTGTGGATATTTTCTCACTGCCGTTTGGACCCTGTCTGACAGGGGCGGTCCTGATGAGGAAGGAGGTATTGGCACCTTGAGAAGAGGAAGCAGGAGACAAAAGAGTTCACTTCTGACGTGGAGATGCTTAAATAGGAGCTCAGTTATATACACTAGACAATGCCGACTCGACTCCGTAAGAGCAATCCCTTCCGTTCTTCCCTCCTTCCTTCTCTCCTTTCGTTCCCTGTCTCTGTAGAGTCAGGCCAGGTGGAGTCCAGCTGGCTTCTTGTCTTCGCCTCCTGGGTGCTGGGGTTGAGGCCTCCATAGGCCATGTTGGCATGTTTGCCGTTTTTGTTACCCAGTTCTCACATGGCTTTGCAGTGAGTTTATTAGGGAAAAGCTAGTCAGTCTGAAAATGTTGATTTCTTACGATGTCTTTTCATACACTGGAGAGATAAATAAAGAAGGTTAAGTCAGATTTTTAGATTAAAATTTGACATAAGACATGAGATGGCTACCCAAATGAAGGGAAGTTTCTTTCTTATTATTGAAATCTTAAGATACATTATAACATTTGTTATATTTTTTATTTATTGTTATATATAATTTTTGTTATTGTATTTTGTTCTAATTTTTTTCCCTCATACCTGCTCCCTGATTTCTTTCCTTCCCTGTGTTTTCTTTTCTCGTGTATCTTTTATTTTATTTTGTACTGTGATAAGAGTATCTATGAAATGTCCACAGCAAACACCATACTTTATAACTAACCCTTAGAAATATTCCCAGAAAAGTCAGAGGGTGACAGACAGATGCTGGGACAGATGTGCCACCTCGATTCTCATCCTTAAGGTCTTAGGATGAGGATCACAGATGATAAGAAGATGGGTAGACTAAAAACACAGACAGCGCAGTCAATGTGCGGGGATCTGTGGAGGTCAGAGCTTGTTCTCTGATCATTTCTTCCTCTTGTTTTGTGAAACATAGTCTTGTACTGTGACCTGAAAGTTGCCAATTGGGCTAAGTTGTCTGGCCGACAAGCCCTATGTAACCCCTATCTCTGAGACTTAGGTATGCGTCATAGCAACCAGCTTCTATGTGTTTGCTGTGGATGGAGCTCAGGTCCTCATGCTAATATGACAAGCACTTTACCAATTGAGCCAGCTCCATGGCCCCTAACTGCACCATCTTTAAGAGAAAATTTAAATGCATATACATTTAAAAACTGGAGCATATATTATTTCAGCTTTCCACCCTCTCATTCACTTGAGTGTAATTGAAAATACCTGATTTCTGTGGCCTTTATGGAATACCATTTGTCTAGCAGCAAGCACACACTATTGTGTATGTTTTAGTTTTATAACTGTGTCTTCAATTCTTGAAAGTATGAAATAGGTAAGAATCAAATATATTCCTGGTGAAGAAGAAGCATAGTTTTATTTTCGATCAGTTTCAGAGTATTAGCTCAAGCTCTAGGTTTACAGTCTGCATCCCACGTGCTTAATCCCACAGGAGTGTCATGGTACCCACCAGGTCGTGAGCTGACACAGCCAAGGAGGGCTGAGGGCATTGGGGGTTAGGAAAATCCACCAAACTGCCCAGGAGATCACAGAGCTAGAAAACTGGGGTCTATGCCTGAACATAGGAGTTAGATTTGAAATATACTTTCCCTCTACTGTATCACTGATGCTTTCATTGTAGAGAAAATGCTGCAAGGTTGGTTTTTTTTGTTTTGTTTTTTTAAGGCTTTCCATAATCATATATTCGGACTATTTCTGAAAAATAAACCCATGGTATTATTTTGCATTAATTCTTGTCTTTGAAGTTTGAGAGAGCTATTCATAAAAGTTATAAGATAATGCTCTCAAGGCTGTGAAAAGACTACACTGAAAATAATAATTATATCCTACTTTCTGACATTGGCAATGATCTGGAAGTAAGATGTACAGAACTAGAGAAAGGTGGCTCAGTAAAGTACATTGGTTTGGCACAGAACAGTGTGAGTGGGTAGGGAGGGGAGCTGAGCAGAGAGAATATGGTGAGTGAATGATTTTCTCCACAGATTGGGAGGGCTGCCTGATGAGGACTCTAATGATGTGCTAATATTGATGTGGCTTTGAGCTTGTCAGGATGATTTTCAGTTGAAATCTCTCTCTCTCTCTCTCTCTCTCTCTCTCTCTCTCTCTCTCTCTCTCTCTCTCTCTCTCTCTCTCTTTCATTGCAGGTGCTATTTTAAGAGGCTCACTGCCAGCCGCAGTTAGGGCCAGAGTTGTTCTGGATTACTCTTAGGGTAGATCTTCCTTCCACATCTTGCCACATGGTTCTTTATTATTCCAGTTTAGTGTGCAGCTTATTCCAGTCTTTCAGGTCAAGTGGACCCTCCCATTCATAAAAGAGCAAAAATTTCCCTTTTATCCAGGTATAACTGTGTTATTTTTTCAGTAGAGTCCTTTAGATATTTGACCATTTAAACTGTGCCTCCCTTTTTTTAGTGATCCTAGAGTTGCGTCTTTGATACTTTCTGGGTAAGGGTAGCCAGATAACTAGCTACTGTGTTTGTAGTGACAAATGGAAGTCAATCTCAGAGTTATCAAAGCTTCTAGGACAGTGAGTTCTCCTCCTGGATCAGCTCTGCTAAGTCTTGCGCTGGCGAACACTAGACACTATATAGGAACCGCTTTAGTGCCCACCTGTTAACTTCCAGGAAGCACTTTATTCTTTTCCGTGTTCTTTAGTTCAGCATCAGGCGGAGGCTGTGCCAGTCACTACCCGGTATCTGCTTAGACTTTTTCAGTCCTAACCCAGTGGAATTAGCGAGTGGGTATGTCAGTGCCTGTGAGATAGATCCTGTGTTGCAAAAAAGGTAACACTTTCATGTCTTTTCTATATGTCCTTGTTCATTGTTTTAAAACAAAACAAAAAGTTGAAGAAACCAAGTGACTTAAGAGTTTCATCAGCTTTCTCACAGCTGTTGTTTCCAGACACATTTGATGTCCCTGTATAAGCAATTAATTGTGATAATAACATACTTAACTACACATACCACAGATTTTTTTGTATAACTAGACTTATGTTACTGTTTTTTTAATGCATTTATGTGATCATATGGTGTTGCTTCAGGAGAGAAGGAGAGATGTTAATTGTAAGCGTTTATGATGAGGGTGTAATGACTCTATTTAGTGAGTAATACTGTAAGCTATGTACCATAGCCTGTAGTTTGTATATGTTTTCTGGGTAACCTATTATTAATATTTTTTATATTATTAATATTTTTATTAACTTTATTCATCTATTTTACATTCCAACTGAAGTTTCTCCTCCCTTCTTTTCCTCCCATTCCCTCCCCCGACCTTCCCAGTTCTCTCCTCCTCCGTTTCTGTTCAGAAAGGGCCAGGCCTCCCTCGGGTGTCAACAAAGCATGGCATAGCAAGTTGAATTAGGACTGAGTTGTATTAAGGCTGGACACAGCAACCAGTGTGATGACTAGGTTCCCAAGAGCCAGCCAAAGCATTAAGGACAGGCCTGACTCTCACCAACAGGGGTCCGTCCCACAGGCAGACCCAGCTACACAGCTGTCACACTTATGTAGAGGGCCTAGGTTGGTCCCATGCAGGCTTCCTGGCTGTTGGTCCAGACTCTGTGAACTCCTATGAACTCAGGTTAGTTGTTTCTGTGGGTTTTCTTGTGATGCCCTTGACCACCACCACCACCCTGCACCCCCACCCTTGTTGTACACTCCTTCCTTGGCCCTGTGCTTGGCTGTGAGTCTCTACATCTGTTTGCATCAGTTATTGGATGAAGGCATTCTGATGAATTCAGTAGTAACCACTGTGATTACAGGAGTTCAGGCGACCTATACATTGTTACTAGAAGTCTTGGGGTGTCTGTCCATCCTTGTACATTTGTGGGAGTTTACCTTGTAACCGTTTCTACTTGACCCCAAATTCCTCTCATCCCATAGCATCCCTTTCAAGTACTCCCCCCTCCATTCCCTCCCCCAGCTCGATCTCTTATGTTCCCATCACTACCAGACCCCAGTTTACCCAGGAGAGCTCTTCTATTTTTCCTTCTCTGGGAAATCCATGCTCGCCACTTTGGGCCTTTCTTGTTACTTAGCCTCTCTGGAGATGTGGATTGTAGTATGGTTATCCTTTATTTTACAGCTAATATCCACTCACTTACGAGTGAGTGTGTCCAAACCATGTTTGTATTTCTGGGTCTGGGTTATCGCACTCAGAATGATTTTTTCCTAGTTCCATCCATTTGCTTTCAAATTTCCTGATGTCATTGTTTTCAATAGCTGAGTAATACTCTTATTATGTAAGTGTACCATTTTTTTTTTTTAATTTTTTGCCCTTTGGTTGAGGGGCATCTAGGTTGTTTCCAGGTTCTGGCTATTATGAATAATGCTGCTATGAATGTAGCTGAGCAAGTATTCTTGTGTGTTAAGCATCCTTTGGGTATGTGCCTGGGTTGTGAGATAGATTCCCAGTTTTCTGAGAAACTGCCATATCAGTTTCCAAAGTGGCTGTACAAATTTGCACTCCCACCAACAGTGGAGGAGTGTTCCCCTTACTCCACATGCTTCCAGCATGAGGTGTCATTAGTGGCATTGATCTTAGCCATTCTGACAGGTGTAAGATATAACGTCATAGTCTTTCTAATTTGCATTTCTCTGATGGCTAAGGATGTCAAACATTTCTTTAAGAGTATCTCAGCCATTCAAGATTCTTCTGTTGAGAATTCTTTGTTTAATCTGTACTTCATTTTTAAATTGGATTATTTGTTTTTTTTGATGTCTAGCTTCTTGAGTCTTTATATATTTTAGAGATCAGCCCTCTGTCAGATGTGGGATTGGTGAAGATCTTTTCCCATTCTCTAGGCTGCTGTTTTGTGTAGGTTATATTACTTAATCCTCAAAATAGCATCGTTTTAAAACCCAAACAGTATATATGGATATTCTCATTTTACAGGTGATACAGTTGAGGTACTTTTGAGATATTAAATAAAGTACTTATGATCATGTAACTAAGGCTTAAACCAGGGTTCTCATAAGATTAGAACCTGATTTCAAATTCCTTTAGCTGTGAGTATTTTTGATAATTTTTCTGTTCTCTACTCTGATGAGTACTTAGTTGGAATTGTTAAAGCCAATTAAAAGGCATGCATATTTAAAACTGAGTCACATATAACCCTTCAGAAAAGGTAATAATTATTTGGCATTCCTTCAGAAAAGAATATGGGGATCAGAGTTGTTTATTCCCAGCAATTCTAGGTGAGGGTTAATATTATATTATTTTCATTTGCTAAATTGATTGGGGGAGAATGGATCCTTCTGAATTTCACATGTTTTTTTGAGATCACTGTTCCCAGCAGCTGAGGCAAATATATTTGGTTGGGATTCATAGTTTGCAGTTCATGCCTGCCTTTGCATGTCTCAATAATTTACTACTCTTTATTTTTATAAATAGTAGGGACATGGGTCTGTTTATAGTGTAGAGTTTCAGTGTTGTTCTTATGCAAATCTTTTTAATGGAACTAGATATTACCTTTTCTTGGTAAAATACTTAGAACTGCAGTATTTTACTTACTTTTTGTTAATGTTATTATTGATTCATATCATTCTACTAAATTTATATAAATGCCATATATTTCAATTTTGAAATTAATGGAAGTTTTCTTTATGGATGAAAACCTAGTGTAATTTGTTAAGACTTTAAAAAGATGTATGGTCTCCACACTTCCCTGAGATTAGTAAATGGGCACTATGCTAGTGCCAGTAGCCTCTGTTATATACAAATTATGTGCGATCAAATTCTGGCAAAGATTCTGTTGGGGATTAACTGGTAGAGCCACTCTGGAAACTAACAAAATGCTTTCCAAACTTAAGTATTACCAAAAGGCGCTCATGGTCATTTATCACTTCTGGGATACAATCTAAATAAGAATATTTATTGTAGCATTATTCCTAATTGTCCTTCACTAGGTGAGTGGTTAAATAAATGATAGGTTATTCTTCAGCAATAGAAAAGAAAACACACTAACACACTGACAGTCATCATCCTGGTGAATTTTGCAGGTGAATAAAGAAGTCCTAGAAGGTAACATCTCATAATTCTATTAAAGAGACATTCCAGTCTTTGGGCATGTGGTTATATAGTGTGCATGCTCATCTGTATGTGTGTTAGTTAATGTGTGTGGCTGGGCACAGGCCTGTGCATGTGCATGTATGTGAATGTGGAGGCCTATGCTGACATCAGAAACCTTCCTGTATCACTCTCCACTTACTCAGTGAGGAAGGACCTCTGACTTGAGTTCAGAGCTTATTTGTTTTGCTAGTCTAGCAAATCAGCTAGTCCCATAGATTCCTGTCTCTACATCCTGAGTTTGTAAAATTACAGGTGGGCCACCATGCCCACTGGGCATTTTTGTGGGTTCTGTTTATCCAACCCTCTTACTTGAATTGAAGGTACTTTATTTGCTTAGTCATCTCCATAACCCATAATGTAACATTCTTAAAATGACAAAGTTATAGAATGGAGATCAGATTTCCAGTTCCCAGAACTATGTGGTACAGAGCAAGAGGACAGTCAGAGCTGTAGAAGGGAACTTGGGAGATCCTTGTGCTTTTGAAGATGTAATTATATCATTATAAATGTCCTTACATGATGTAATTGTTCTCTAAGATGTTTGCTGTTGAGGGGAACAGGTGAAGTGTGGTGTATTTTGTCTGTTTTATTGCAACAGTACGCTAATGTAGAATTATCATGGTAGAAAGTTCAAACAAAAGTGCCATTAGTACACTTTGTTCAACTTTATCTCTCTTTTCTTATTTCTTATATTATTTACCAAATATAAACATATTTTCCTCTTTGTTTACTTTTACCCATTATGCTTATTTTAAAAGAGCCATTGAATCTCAGTATGACAGATGAAATATTCTTAGATTCTAAGTTTGTCTGTTTCTATACAGCATTTCTGTATCTTATCAGGGGATAAGATTTATTTGAACAAAGCTTCCCAATCCTCACTTAAGTATACAAATGCTGTGTGTGTCTCTGTGTGCGTGTGTCTGTGTGTCATTGTATATGTCTCTGTGTGTGTGTGCCTGTGTGTATGGCTGTGTTGTGTGTGTGTGTAATGTGACTAAAAATTTCAGGTGGTACCATGGTCTTTAATAAATTATCCATTACATACTTTTGTGCATCATCATAACAAAATGTATAACTCAGTTTATAAAGTACTTTGAACCTCAGATTTTTTGTGCTTCTCCCATCATTGACTTCCCTGCAGTTATCTGTGGAGTCACTTGGAAGCCATCTGACTCTATCTGTATAAAACGTTTTCATTGCACCTTTGTTAAATCCCTTACTTTTCATTTTGAGAATCATTGCCAATCTCTTATTGCCTTCATCTATACAAAGATAGTATAGGTTTATTTACATTTTTAAAAGCCATATTTTCCAATTAGTTCTTAAGCAGAGGCTCAATTCATTTTTGACAAATGAAGCAGATTAGGAGACTTGTTTGGGGAAGTTTCAACGTCCAATTGTAAAGCATCTTAACATTTTACAAAATTAGCACAAATGAGTTAGGTTATTAAAAGAATTTCCTTAAAAATTATGCTGTGAAATCAGGTGTTTGTTTAGTCTACTGTCGATGATTACCAACTTTGGGAATATTTCCTTGGAGAGAATGCAGAAATGCCTTGTTTTTAAAAATCCAGTTTTTTTTCTAATGGAAAGAATGACTATTCTTGCTTATTGCGTATAGAAAATTCTCTCAGAAATTTTTTGGTCTTCTTATTGGTCAAACAGTTTGGCTTATCCACTTCCTATTTTGGTTGTTCCTGTTATATCAAAGGCCATGTAATAAAAAGGTGGTACTTAGGATGGGGGCAATGTAACCCATATCACACTGTTCTTAAAAGTATATGGTAATTTAGGTTTTAATTGTTCTATATTGAATTATATCATGTACTAAAATGTTCTTGTTAATTGTCCTGGACTGGATTGGATCTTACTCTTCAAAGTGCAGTTACATACAGATTATTCAGATTAGGGATTCTGTAGCAAGAGGAACACTTACCTTAAAAGTGAAATTCAAATCTTTGTCTGATCAATTGCCCTAATCACAGAGGAAGTCCACATTTTTGCTCTAGTCAGGTAAGTAGGTTGTAATTCTAAGCGGTTTGGTTTACTAAGCATGATTAAGACACCCTTCCCTTTGAGGTTTACCCTTTCACTTTAAGGTACAACTGTTTATCATCTTAGGTCAAAGGTTATAAAAAGCAGTCATCAATTAGAGCTTTATTGGTTGTAATTGGTAATGCTCTGAAAGGAGCCAGCTGAACTGAATCTGATAATAAAAGACTCTTTGTGAAAATATTTAATAAATTAACACTCTGTCGCGGACCGGGGAAGCTAATTATAAAGGCCAAGATTGTTAATCATGATGTTTACGTTCTTCAAAAGCACAGACTGCTCCATAATCATTAGACCTCAGGTTTCTTTCTTTTCTGTATTTAAACCCCAGAGGGGATGCCCTTCCGTGCCTCCTGCCTGGGTATCGCTGCAGGAGGAAATGCCAAGACAAACACAGGTTATATGGGCATCTGATGAATAAACAGGACTCTGCCAGAACATCAGACTGCCTCTGCTCTTTCCTAAAAGGGTCAGAAGTTTATGTAGATTCATTTCTGTAAGCTTCTGAATAAAATAAAAAGTGGAAGCATTTGAAAATAATGATATTTTTAATGATAGTCTACCAGAGCAATTACCCTTTCTTTATAGCTTATTTTCTGAGATGTTCTGACATTGTTTTGGCTTTTAAAATGCAGGCGTTTTTCTGACCTGTAAAGTAGATTCCTGGAGTTGTGACACACACCATCCTGACTCCTGAGTGACCTTGCTGGGGGAATACTCTGAATGGGTTTTTACATCTGGAAATGGAATGTTTCTAGATTTAAGCAATAGGGGGCATCTTGGGGTTGTTCTTTTCACATGTTTCTGCAGTCTGATCTTTAGGGCAGTTCTAATGAAAGAAACCCTGCTCTGGGCCTGCTGTGTAAATTAGCCATCTGGTGAAGTGTAATATCCCGCTGAACATCATTACGGGGCCCTAGGAAGAGGGCTCCCCTTTACAGATGGACACAAATTAAAATCGCCCTTTAAGGTTTTTTTTTTTTTTTTCTTCTTCTTCTTCTTTTTGTTTTTAAACTCTGAGTAAACCTGTCTACACTTGGTTGCTGTGACAGTTAAAAGAGTTTCCCAGCTGCAGGCTAGGTGGTGAAATTACAGGCTTTGCTCAGATGGAAATATTGCTTCCTGTAGACGAGGCGGAAGAACAATGGTGTGCATTTCCCTTCTTCCATTCACTTCCTTTGTTCTTTGTCTAGGTGTTTTTCTGTTTCTCGGTCTGTGGGATATTTTCTGTTACAATGATTAGTAAGAAAGTCTTTCATAGATGGCGTACTACAGGAGGAGGTCCTCGGTGAAGGCCAATGGCCTAGCTAGTATGTTAAGAGGAGGCTCTAGAGGAGGTCCTTGGTGAAGACCAATGGCCTAGCTAGTATGTTAAGAGGAGGCTCCAGAGTTAACCCACTTTGCATACCTTGCAGACATATTGTCCACTTAAGGTGGCTTCCTGATGTCAGCTTTTTTTTTTCTTTTCTGTAACACTACACAAAGATTCTACTATTGTTTTAAGACATAGGGCTCAGTTACTACATGAAATAAGTGTCTGTGCATGGTTGTTCATAGGATCCATGGAGTATTGTCCCTGCCCTACTGTCAAAAACAAGGTCTGTGACTTTGTCTGTGACTTGTGTCTGTTTTCTAGACAATATAATCCCCTCCTGGTTAGTCATGGTGTCTAACACAATGCAAGGCTTTATAAGGAATTGTTACATCTCCTACGTAGGGAATAGTGACAAGGAAAAGAGCCTGTACGTGTTCTGTGCAGACACAGTTCTGTGGGTTTTTAAATATTTATAGAAAATCTATTACATTTCTTCATTTGCCTGCTCTTGCAGGAGTGTGTAGACACGTTACAGTGCGGTCTTAGGGCAATGTAGGAGTCAGTTCTCTCTCTTCTGTGTAGGACTCTAGGTGCTGAGCTCAGGTCAGTAGGCTTAGATATAATAGCTACTGAGCCATTTTACTAGCCTCCTTTCCATTTTGGAATATTTGTGACTCAGAGTTGGTTGGAGTTACAGATACAGAGCCCACATATGTGGATGGCTACCTAGATGTAGTTTATACTTTTATCTATATGAGCAAAGACATCCATAGAATTACCTTTTTTTCTTCCAGTCCTAGGCCCACATGATTCCAATTGTTTGGTGGTACATATTTGTAACCTGTGTTGGTAGAACGTGCATTTGAACTTGGTTAGAAGCTGGTTTTCCTGTTCCTATGTACCTAAACACAAAGCCTCACTCATTTGTCCACATTGGATGACAGTTTTCCTTCTTTGTGTTTTAGTCCTGTCTAGGCAAGTACTTAAACACATGAGGAAGTATTCAAGCTTTTGACTTGTGTTTTTATTTTTATTTTCAAACTTTGATTCAGTGATTCTGACATTTGTATGACTGGAAAATATGTGTTTGAGGATAGTTGTATGAATGAAGATGTTGAAGGATGTTTTCCAGGGGCAGTAAAAGGAGCATGTACAGTGAGTGTGCTGCTGCTTCTCTGTGGAAATGTGTGAGGTGCAGGTTTCCAGGAGATAACTTTAGAGGTGAGCACACCAATGAGTGCATAGTAACCATCACTAAGTGCATGACTGTGGGTGGCCATTTCATGTTTTCTAAATTTTCTAAAAGTCACATTTTACTTTTGTAATTAATAACGATTTTAAACAATACATACTGTAGAAAGCACAAGTAGAAAAAGGTTTTTTTTTTTCTTTTGAAGAATCATTTTCAGCAGAGTTAGTCAGATTTTGCCATTTTCCTGGCAAAATCTAGTGTTGATAATTTGAGTTAGGGATCAATCTCTGCCATTTACTCCAAACTTTCTCAGGGTATAACTTAGTTCTAAAGATTTAAATGAAAATTGACTTTAGTAAACAGAATACCAAGTGAGATGAGCTGCTTGCCACCTAGAGACTGTGAAAGGCAATATAGACCTGTACAGAATCAGTGAGTCCTGAGACCTGGCTGGACCTTAGGAAGATATCCTTTAGTTTCTTAGGGACTTTTGTCGCATTGTAATCAGCCGACGGCCTTGTTTCTAAGTTATTTATTTATTTACTCTTAAAAGATACTTTATTTAGCTGTGTTTGGCACCTAGGAGGTAGGGCTAGGAGGAACAGTTTAGGGCCATCCTCAGCTATACATTGAGTTCTAGGCCAGGCTAGGCTGTGTGAGCGCTTGAGTCAAAACAACACCCTCTCTACCTCAGCAAATCAAAGAGATATCTCATTACACACTGTTGGTTTATTAGCATGAACTAATCACACAATGATAATGTTTTCACAAAGCTTATCTTACATACAGGCTTTCTCTATGAGTCCCATTATAAGCCTTCATGAGCTTAGGAACACTGGACAACATTGTAATTTTATAGACAAGTGCCATTTAAAAGGGCAGAATCATGAACAAAAAGCACAAAAATGCAGAGAGTGTGGCATTGGATAGGCTATGAAAGTGATACAGGTTTGTAGTATGTGACTGAAACAAAAGACTGCGTATTGCCTAGTTTGACCTTAACTAGGACCATGTGTATTGGACAATTTGAAGTTTTAAAAATTCTACACATAGCTGTAAATGTCTATGAATGAGCTATGAGTATTGACTTTGGAGTCATCTTACTTTTAACAGTTGGTGAATTTCAAGTACAGAGTTTTTGCATAATGAAAATGGACTGTATCCTTTTCCTTGTCTTCCTGTCTTTAAATGAGATGCCATCAAACTATTGACTCAGGTTAGAAATGCTGTGTGAGCTCCTATTCTTTATCAACCCAGCCACTTGTTCAATGTGCCTTCTAAATGCATCTCACACCTGTGTTCTATCATTCTATCTGCCTACCTACTACTATCTATCTATCATCTATTTATCTACCTACCTACCAACCTTCTATCTATATCTATCTATCTGTCTATCATCTATCTATCTATCTATCTATCTATCTATCTATCTATCTATCTATCTATATATCTATCATCTATCTCTCTACCTATGGCCAACCATCTGTCTGTCTATCTATCTATCTATCTATCTATCTATCTATCTATCATCTATTTACCTACTGACTGACTATCTATCTATCTATCTATCATCTATCTACCTACCTACGACCAACCATCTATCTATCTATCTATCATCTATTTACCATCTATCTATCTATCTATCTATCTATCTATCTATCTATCTATCTATCTTTATAGGCAGAGACAAGGTCTTATCATGTAGCACAACTTGGTCTTGAGCTTGTGATTCTCCTGCCTGTCAGACTTCCAAGCACTAGGACAGCAGGCATGTGCCACTGTGCTATATTTCTCTTGTGATCTCATTTTTTCTTTCTTCATTCTAGTCTCTATACTCTGAGTTTCAAAATGTAGGAAGTTTTTTCTGTCATTACAGTGTTTGCCAAATAATTTGCAAATTCCTGTAGCCTTGCTTTTAGCCATTCTTGTGCCTCTCCATGGAGAACTTCCTTTAGATTCTTAGTATGTATGATGGGCTGTTCTCTGAGAATGTACTTCTAAGAATATTCTTTTACTTGGCTTAGTTTTCTGACTAAGTTTTCAATTAGTATAAATGTTATGTCTTCCCCTTAAAAAACATTTTTCTGCCAGTAGACTAACCCTTCTCTCCCTCTTTTCTCCTCTTCTTCAAATCTGTAGAATCTGTTAGTGATGCTGAGTTTGGAGCTGAAATGAAGTCCTCGTGGTTCATCTGGATGGGGAGGCACTCCATCAGTTACTCAGACTAGACTGATCAAATGCCTGCTTCCTGAATTCTGCCTTTAGATACCAAATTAACAAAGTTGGCAGAAGGAATAGAATAGTCTCTAGGGAAAATCCAACTCATTTTTGTAAACTGGGAAACCAGACCTATTAGATAAGTTGGCCCCCTTTCTGTTGAAGGAATATTAGAAAGGAAATCAATTTGGTTTTTATACAGAATTTAATTTTGCATATTTTTTCATTTATAAGAAAGAAATCAAATTAGTACCTGGTGGTCTAATTAGAATGGAGACTTTCCCTAAATATACAGTTAAGTGTATCTTGGCTCTGAAGAATGTCAAATATGTAATGTCACTCTAGGATAATAAAGGTCATTTGGGGCTGTTAACCTTAAAATGAAAAGCCCTTCAGTGTGTATAGCATGTAATTGACATTTAACACCCCCACTATCCTATGAGTTGGTGACAAGTAGGGAATAACTAGCAAATCAAAAGGCAGTTTCCACTTGTTAGTAATCTGAATATTTTCCTTCCTCATTAAATGGTGAGTGGATAAAGTGATGAAATAGCCATGCTAATATTTGACTTCATTTTATAGATAAGAAATATTTGTAGAGAGAGATAATCACTTTAGCAGTTTGAGATGTTTGTTTTTAAGAACATGGAGCTTAGCAGCCATGACCCAGGGGCCAAGTTCACCTTGCTACCTTTTTCAGTATAGCCTGTGGACTGAAACTGAGTTTGACATTTTTAACATTAAAAAAGTAATATTTCATGACAGGTGAAAATTATGATATTCTTATTTCAGCTTCTCCAAGGAAGGTTTTTGGGTGCATGTTGTGTGCAGTCATTTTGGCATTGCAGTGGAATGAATGAAGCAGCTGCTGGTTAGCCCAGAGGGGCACTTGTCCTCGTCTTTACAGAAGGGCTTTGCCCACCCCCAAGCTGCACTATGTTTGTGTGGCTGTGACTTAAGTTAGTTTTCCCAGTTCAAGTAGATGGTAATATAACAAGAAGTCAGGCTGAATAAGCTTCTTCAATTTTTTAGTGGTAGAAGAAAACACCCTAGATAATTGTCTGAATAGAGACTGTGAGAGGTGGACAGTGCTTTTTACCACCTAATTTTCTTGTTTATCTATTCAAAGTAAGCACTTGTATAGATGCCTGTTATTGATTAGGTATTGTTTTAAGAGCTTCATCACTCATTAAGTCCATGAAGCAGCTGCACAAATAAACAGGGTACTGCACAGATGAACAGGGCACTGCACAGATGAACAGGGCACTGCACAGATGAACAGGGCACTGCACAGATGAACAGGGTATTGCACAGATGAACAGGGCACTGCACAGATGAACAGGGCACTGCACAGATGAACAGGGTATTGCACAGATGAACAGGGCACTGCACAGATGAACAGGGTATTACACAGATGAACAGGGTATTGCACAGATGAACAGGGTACTGCACAGATGAACAGGGCACTGCACAGATGAACAGGGCACTGCACAGATGAACAGGGCACTGCACAGATGAACAGGGCACTGCACAGATGAACAGGGTGCTGCACAAGGGCACGTGAACACTAAGTGAATAGTCAGTGAAACTTAATTTAGCAGCAGGTAGTCAGAACACTCACGTTGGTAGTAACCACAGTTAGAATGTAGCCACCTTGGTCTAAAACAGGCCGTTTGATCTCTGTAGGATCTTTCTGCTTGAGTTAAGAACAGCTAGTCACAATGGGGCATGTTAGTACAAAACCCCCTCAATCTGTACTATTTTCCTAGAGTCACTGTTACAAGTACCACAAACTATATGGCTTACAGCAACAGAAATTTGTTCTGTCCCAGCTAGAATTACACATTAAAAGTATCTTGACATTTTAGAGGCCACACTTCCTTTGAGACTATGGGCAAAATCTTCGGTATTTCTCCCAGGTTTTATGGGTCCCAGCAGTTCTTGATGCTCTTTGCTTACATCTTCATTGACCCACCTGCCATTCTCCCCCATCTGTGTCTTTCTGGGTCTTCTTTTTTTGGGAATATCAGCCATAGTATACTAAGGCTCTCCCTCCAGCAGACAAGAACATACAATTGGATTGATCACATCAGAATTATTGCTTGTTCCAGCTAAAGCACTTAAGACATTCTGGGAAGGATGTGGGTTTGGGGGAGATAATGTTCAACTCAGAACAGAGCTTGTGAGTGTAGAGCTCATGAGCCAGATAATTGTTCTGAGCACCACTCATGTTGAGTTCACAAAACCTATCCAGTGAGTCTCCCAGGAGACTGTGACTGTGGCCAAACACATTTGTCATGTCAAGGTGTCAAAAGGTTGAACTCCCCTGCCTGGAGGAAAACTGGAAATTGTATCCCAAGAATACTGATAGCTTGTCTCTTGTTCTTGTTGGGTCCCTTTTGGTAAGAAAAGGGTTTGTCGTCACCCTCACTTCTCTCGTCCCACCTTCTGTTGACCCTTTGGTCACGAGTGATTTGAAAGCTGGCTTTCATTGTTGGCATTGTTCCTTCTGGAATGTTCTATTTGTTTTTGAAGGGACGTTTTCTTGCTTACTATAACATTTTAAGGTTGTTTTATCTTCATTTTTGTGAATTTGTGATTATTGACTCAAAAACCAGCCTCGGTGTGCTGAAGCTTGAGTTTCTGACCATGTCATTGTAAAGGTCACTCCTGTCTGTCCTTCAGGGTTTGTGATTAAGTTCAATAAATGGTCATAGTTGCTTTTAGTATCTGTAGCTATTATCATTATTATAATATTAGTTTTTGAGATATATGGTATTCTTTAAATTCTACACCAGAAGTCTACTCCATTTTTTCAATTCAAGGATAATTGGTTTAGTTATATTGTTTCCTCTTGCTTGTTTTACAGGGTGCCCGAGAAACATTTGAAAATTACTATCGAAAACAGAGGCGGAAACAGGCTCGCTTGGTGCTCCAGCCTCCATCCAACATGGTAGGCTCGCTGTCTGTGCTGTCTGTGCTTTTAGCCCCCATCAAACATGGTAGGCTCGCTGTCTGTACTTTCTGTACTGTTACCTGTTTCTTCCGGGTAGCTGGCTATGAATGTGTGTGTGTGTGTGTGTGTGTGTGTGTGTGTGTGTGTGTGTGTACACGTTTATGCATTTCCACCTGCCTCTATGTGCTTGCTGTTGTTCTGACACAATAGTGGTGGATGTGCCTTACAGTTAGAATGGTGGTAAACCAGGGAAAATCAAGATTTCATGATTGTTATATGCCATCCTTATTCTAAGTTCTAGGTATATATCGGGTCAGTTCATTCCCATTGTTAACATGTAGAATGATGACATTATCATTCTGTTTACCTCATAGTCTAAGAGATTAAGCTTCTTGAGAATAAGGAACTGATTTTCACATCTTAAAGTAATAACAGGAAACAGTAATTTTGCTTTCTTTGTTGCAGCATGAAACTTTAGATGGCTACAGGAAGTATTTCAATCAAATTGTAGGGTAGGTATATATTTAAGTTTCTATGCTTAGTTTGTAAGACTTTTAAAAGATATACCTTGGAAAATTTTCTCCCATTCTCTTTGGTAAATTTAAAAGAAAATATTTATTTTTAATTTTCTTATAATTTAGAAGGAACATCTGGGTCATGTAACACACATCTGTAAGTCAGTCTTAAAGATCGAGAGAGGAGGATCAGCCTGGGCTTCACAGATATGCTGTTTTAAAAACAAACAAACAAACAACAAAAGGTGTAGTTTACTGGTTTAGCATTATGTTCTTGGAGGACACGTCTATGACTACATAACTGAAAATGGACTCACAACATTATTATAGTTGATGTTCTCTTTCTGCACTCTTTGTTCCAATATGGATAGTTGATGAGCCACAGGGGAAGAATCTTTCCAGACAGTGAAACTTTTTGGCCTAAAAGAATTTAGCAACTCTGTCGCAACTATTTGGCTCTGTGCCAGTGTGAAAACAACTATGTATAATCAGAAACTTGTAAATTATGTTCCATTTAAATAGTTTTTATGAAGCAGGTTGGCGCCAGGCTAGTCAATCCTACAGGATGGGATGAAGTTGTTCTCATCTAGAGTGGACGTAGTAGTGTGAAGTTAGGGTTACGAAATAAAGACCCCCACAATCAAGCAACCTGTTCCAACCATGAGATGGCACTTGCCATTAAAAGAAAGGCAACAGAATTTGATTATCTCCTAGAACTTCTCTGCCCTTCCCTCCCTCCATCCCTCCCTTTCCTCCAGCTTTTCTTACCCCCTTGCTTACTTTCATCAGATTCACATTGCTTCAGTATAACGATAACTTCCATTTTCCTATCATCGAGGTTGGAGGCTATAGCTACTAACTAGAGTGCTTGCCCAGCATGCATGGGTTGGTCTTCAGTCCTGCAAGAAACAAGGTGTGGTAGTGCACACTTATAATCACAGCACGTGGGATGTGAGAGCTGGGGGATCAATAGTTTAAGGTTATCTTTGGCTACATAAGCAGTATAAGGCCAGCTTGAGGTACATGAGACGTGATACCTTGTTGTATTTGATTTTTTTTTTTTGTAATTTTAAAATCTGCTAATTAAGTTTTCTTTTTATTTGAATGAGTAGCAGGGTAACTGAAGACATGTTTTAAATGCAAAATAAGCCACAACAAGGAAATTCAAAACATAAGCTATAATTTTAGAAAAAAATCCTAGCCTGAGTTTTTATTTTGAGGCAAGATCTCATAAAGTTACTTGAAAACTCATTCTGTAGCTTAGGCATGGCTTGCTTTAGCCTCCTGAGTTTCTGGGGTTATAGGCCCGATTAGGGGAGTTATTTTGATGAGTTGTATGTCAAATTTTTAAATATCTATAAAATTATATTGTACTTTAAAACTACATTGGAAGTAAACCCTATAAGCTGTATATGCTTTCCTTTTTTAAATTGTGGGCAGCGTGGTTAACACTTCTTAGAAACAAAACTTCAGTCTTGGAAGAGTGTCTAAGATATTAATATGATTGTAAACATATTCTCAATATGTCAAGTAACTTCATTTATGATAATGAATAGCTTTCTTCAGGAAAAAAATTCCGTTTGAATTAGAGAATTAGAAGGTAGCTTTTAATGTCAAAGCTTAGTGGTCACGATAGAGCAACTGTAATCTCTGATATCTGTGCTTTCTTTTCTTTCCAATCTTAGCTTTTTTGTGGTTGAAGATCACATTTTGCACACAACCCAGGGCTTAGTGAATAGAGCCTACATTGATGAACTGTGGGAAATGGCGCTTTCAAAGACCATCGCAGCACTACGCACCCACTCGGTATGTAGGATACCCCAGGAAGTGCTTACTTACCACTGAGATTCTGCATACTGTTTGGTGTTGCACTGATTTCAAGTCGACATATATCTCTTTGGCAACCCCTGTTTGGAAGATTGTGGACGTGGTTCATTTAGATTTCTGAGTTCTGTAACATTAAACTCACTTTGCTGATGCTATCTGCAATAAAAAACAGTCACTCATGTCTGTTCATAATTCTTGGTGTGTCCTGCAGTGTTCTATGTATTTTATATACTTGATTCTCACTGAGTACAAAGCAACATATTATCATTGGTACAGTGTTATGTGCTTCATCTTTATTTATTAAAAAAATTCCTCATGTGCTATCCACCTTTATGCATACAGCTACAGGACTGCCATAGTGAATGTTATGCTTTTTGCTTCTAAGTCTACAATCAGCCTCCTCTCTGCTTGCCTAAGTGACATGTCTAGACCTTTGTTGGCCAACTACCTGTAAATTAATGCATACGAGGTATTAAAGGCAGGATAGTAGACAATTTATTAAAACTTTTAAAATGTCAAATTGTCTTCTTGCTAGCTGTTTGTTATTCCTGGAACACTTGTCTGGGATAGTTCTTCACTGTTCCTATTCCTTATGCCTGGAATACCACTTCATTATATTCGTATAAAATATTTGTATGCAAATATAAAATATTTGTATAAAATAGGATTTCCTCCATCTATAAGTTTAATTGAGTGCCAGTCAGTGTCTCAGTGATTTTATTACTGGCAGGATGAGTACCTTACAATCGAATGTATAATATTTTAAGCTAACAACAAGCCAGAGCTTAGCAGCTCTGAAAAGAAAGCCTAGCAGTTAAGAAGCTACAAGTGAAAACAGGGAAAGAGATGGAAATGGTTGCCCTTGAAGCCGTAATGCTTTCCTGAGTGGGAGTGATGAGGCTCTGGTGAGCTCGTTCGTCTTAGAGGTTCCTGCACGTAGCTCACACTCACTGCGCCTGGTGCAATTGCAGCTACGGATACTGCCTTTTTGTATGTGTTCTACTCATAACACGAAAGGACATAAAACAGAAGAAAATAATGGAAAGACACCCAAAGAAAGCCAAATCCAAGATAAAAATAGTCCTTTGGAAATTTATGAGCATCAGATAGAGAAACTTTAATTCAAAGACTAAGACTGCATGCCATTTCATGGTCAAGAAAACAAAGTCAAGTCAGAAGTTTATCCCCCAGTCACAAAGAGGTGAGAAATAGGAGAGGGGCAGCTAAGGAGCACGCATTGTGACAGAGACTTTGGAATGTGGCTGGCTGAGATCGAGAAATACAGTTTCCACAAAGGGCTCTGTGGTAATAGAATAGTAAAGTGGAAAGGTTCCATTTATTGACAGCAAGGGGACTGACCGCAAATCCAGACAGACAGAAATGCAGACCCTTAATCAAACATATCAAATTAATTAGTCTGATAAAAGCTGAGTTACATTCAGAAGTATTTAATGGACACTTCAGGTTATTTCAGGTAACGGGCTTTAATGCCCATTTCAAGGTAATTAAAAGATCTTATCCAATAAAACACACGGAAGGAAATTTGGCAAAAATAGAAACATGTAAATAGAAAAAATAGGTGGCTGCAATAGGCCCACATATGTCAATAACTCAGGAAGTATAGGAGCTAAAGCATGACAGTCCTTAGGCAGGGCCTTGGGTGGTTTTTATATAAGGAGAAACAAATAGTCTGGAAAACAAAGATCTTCAGACAGGAGGATTGGGGCGATTTTGTATTGATTATAGTTTTGACACCAAAAACACAAGGGTCCTTTAGAATGGACAGTAGTATATATAGAAGAAAAACATATGGTAATAGGAGAAGCTCAAATATGTCCTCTTTATGAAGACACTGGATATACTGCCATCAGATCCTGAGAGATTACCTGGAGAAAAATAACAGAGTTAAAACGGAGGAAATTGGAATATCAGAACTGGTAGAATTTTAAATTAGTAGCAGATACTCTTTAGTGTCCCTGTGGAAGCGGTCTTCCAGGTCAGCTAGGTAATCAAATGTGTGTAGGCCAGGTTATATGTGGGAATATTTGCAAGTTTTGTATCCTGTTTATTCGTTCTCATTTTATATCCTTTGTACTGCTTAATGACCTTTTATTGTATAACTAGACTTACTAAGATGCCTATTTGACTGTTTCCATGTTTATCTCATTTAAATGACCAAATCTTCAAGTCTTTTTTGGGGGGAGGATTGAGACAGAGTTTCTGTGTAGCTTTGGAGCCTGCCCTGGAACTCATTCTGTAGACCAGGCTGGCCTTGAACTTACCTGCTTCTGCCTCTGGGATCAGAGGTGTGCACCACCACTGCCTGGCTCCCAATGTCTTTTTTACTTCACAAGTTGGTCACTTTTAATTTTCTTCATTTGATTTATTACATAATTATAGTTATTCGTCATTGTTTTCAGAGTGTCCTTCGTGCAGCATTTGGTCAGGTTTTCAGTCTTTTGTGTTTTCTAATGTTTGCATAAACAGTTACTTTGAAAATGGCTTTAGGCAGATGCCACTTTTGATCCAAGGTGTTTTATTTTTTCACTCTTTTAAAAATAAGCTATCCTGTGTTGTTTCTTTTAAAATTTAGTACTTTAGTTTATTGATTGCTGAGCCATCTTGTTGGCCCCATTTTGTTTTCTTCTTTAAAGAATTTCAGAAGGTGTTTCCACATGTTAAAGACATGGATCATCTGGCTGAACCCTGCCTCCTTAGTTCTTCTCTGGCTGTGTCTGTGGTTAGCCTTGTGCTAGGGAATGGGTAGACCCTTTCAATAAGTGCCTTTACCAGTTGGTACATTAGACTTTTTACATTTACTCTTAAGTAAAAATGCAATTTTTCATGAGCTATTTTCTCCCCTTTCTCTGTTTTCTTCAGGCCTACTGTCCTGATCCAAACCTTGTGTTAGATCTGAAGAACCTCATCGTGCTCTTTGCTGACACACTTCAGGTATGTACGTTGGTGACACTTGCCTTTCTAGAATAGGATTCCGTCTGCTGTGAATCATTATGTTCTCTCCCAAGCCTTGCTCACTCCTTTGAGTTTTTAATGTGTATTCTTTTCCTATCAGTTAGATCTTTCTGTTTCTTCCTAACAATAATCAGGGCTTTCTCTTGACTGATTATGCTCTCTTAAATAGTTCCCACTTTTTCTCTCCGAGACAAAATTGCTTGGACTATTTGCAAAAGTAGACTTTTAAGTGTATGTAATTGCAACAGACACCCATGTGCCTTGTAGTATTTCCCCTGCCATCTGTTTAGCGATGGTTGGTCTGGACCACGCTGGAGTAGGGTTAGGTATCTGTGAGATGGTAGCAGCTGCACTTTCTCACTGTCCTAAGAGAAGTGCTTTGAGCAGTAAGTTCCCATACGGGAACTCACCCAAGAGTAAATGTTGATTTATATTTCTATCATTTTCTTTTTAATGACTGACCTAGAAATTTTGATGTGTATCTTTGAATATTTGAGAGCTAAACATGAGATAGTAGGTAGAGATGAACAATTCTGTTGTCATTTTTTTATTGTTGTTTAAATAAATAATTTTTTAGTACTTAACCTTTTGTCTATTTAAAAAGTCTCCTTTTAAAATAAATTTATTTTCTTTCAGGTGTATGGTTTTCCTGTGAATCAGCTTTTTGATATGCTTTTAGAAATCAGAGACCAATATAGCGAGACTCTGTTGAAGAAGTGGGCAGGGGTTTTCAGGTACGGGACTGTGTTTGCTTTCATGTTTCTGGCCTTCCCTGCCCTCTGCATACGCACCTTTTGGGGAGCTAAACAAGACTTTCCAAATATAATGAGCACCAAGAGCGTGTGGCTTATATTTTGCTAACTGCTCCAACTAGTGACTCAGAAGACTAATGAGTTGTATTGATTTGCAAAATCACCTGCTGTGTGGGAAAACCCCATAGCCTTTTTGTTATGTTTGTTTCCTTAGACAGAAGCAGATTTATTGGTTCACTCCATCCAGGTTATCTTGTCTTACTCTATTTTATATATTTCGTTTTCCTCTAAAGATCACACTTGGTTTGGTAGTGGTAGTTAGGTCATCACAGAGAGTAGAACTTTAGGAGACGGTTTTATTTTACAGACGGGGTCTCCTGTGTCCAAAGGTGACCTTGAACTGCTGCTCATTCCCTATCTATCTTTTAAGTGCTGGAATTATTGGTGTGTCCTACTACTGAGTATGGCTCACTTTTTTGATCCATTCACTTTTTGATAACTCACTTTATTTCTCATAGTGATTCTTCATAAGCAAAGACTGGCTTATTGCAGTCCATAGTTGAATCATGTTATTTAGGTAGTTATCGCAGTATACATACAATAATGGGAAATAATTCTGGAACATTCCTCCCAGCACAGCCCTCTTGGGACTGTTTCCTTGGTACATATCTCTTGACATCTTTTTTCATTTTCTTCTTGTTTAAAACATGTTCTTTAAAAGAAGAAAGACAAAGCTGTCTTCTTGTTCTAATCTTAATTTAGTGCTTAAAGTCTGGTCCTCAACAATCCAGCAAGAGGAAGAAAAAGGGAATTACAAATAGGAAGGGAGGAATAAAATTATTTCTACTAGCAGATGATATGATTCTCTACTTATAAGACATCTCAGAAAACTCTCAGAACTATGAATCACTCTCAGCAAAGTTGCAGGACATAAATCAACGTACAGAAGTCAGCAGTCTTCTGTTTTCTGAGATCAAGCATGCTGAGAAGGAACTCAGGATAATGAGCCCACACCATACCCTCAGATGTACATAATAAATAACAAAGAAACCTAGGAATAACCCTAACCAAGGAGGAGAAGGGCCTCTGCACTGGAAAGTATGGCCTCTGAAGAAGTTGAAGAAGACACTTGAGGCTAGAGGACCTACTGCTCCTGGGTCAGTGGGGCTAGTGTCATGGAAACGGCTCCGTTGCCCAGAATAACACACAGGTTCAGTGCAGCCCACTTTGGAATCCCTGTCTCTCCTTTACTTCACGAGTTCTTCTTCTTCCAAGTTGCTTGTTCTCCCTGTCAGCTTATCTTGTTTTAAGTTTACTTTTAAACCTTCAACCCCATCTTTTAATTTTATTCTTCATATCATTATTCACTTCAGTTCATCCATATTGTAAAATCCAGATTATCTAATGCTGATAATTGCTTTTATGGTACAGTTATCTCTGCGGGTAGTAGAGACAGCATAGAATAGCCACAGCATTCTGTACTTTCATAGGTTTCTGTTTGGATTTTATAGAAAATTTTCTTCTTTCAGAGAACTCTTAATATACTCAAGGAGAGTGCGTATTACTGGGAAACATTTGTGATCAGTACAATGCAGAACATAGAGATGAAGGAACATAGCTTGGGTTAATTATTAGAAGTTATTTTTTTCTCTGTGGCAGTTTCCTAAGTTAGAGTATGCTATCTTCTACATAATTAAAGCTGTGATTATGATTAGTATGTCTTACTAAAATGATCAGCTCCCTCCAATAGTCTTCTCTCATTGACTTACTACTTGCTTCTAATCTTCTGTCCCTTTGTGAATCACAGACACTAGAACGTCATAGTTGTGTCCACTTGTTTCAGAGCAGAGTTTTTCTCTGGTTTCTTTTGAAAATACCCAAACCAAAATGGCGGAACTGTAGGAGTGTAGTGAGGACCTAAGTGAGAGGTGTTTATTTGAAACCGTGGTAACTGTCCAATCACTACGCTGTCTCAGAAAATGTCTCTGTGTCTAAGCCTCCCGCCTCTCCCTCCCTTCCCCTCTTTTCATTTTTTTATAGAAACATACTTGATGCTGACAACTACAGTCCCATCCCAGTATCAAGTGAAGAGACATATAAAAAGCTTATAGGACAATTCCCATTTCAAGATACAGAACTGGAAAAGGTAAGGTATACATTAAAGGAAGACTCTCTCTCTTTTTTATCAGATTAATTTCTCTGAAATGGAGATACTTCCAGTCAGAACATTTTAAAGCATTTTCAAAGAATTTCTTCTGAGTCTTAGATCTTCAGAATGACCTCCTTGGAATTTGTAAAAGGCTTTGAACTCCTATACATCTTTATAGTTTGTCAGATCACTAGGTTAATGCAATTTTGTTAAAATTTGAAATTCTTAATTTTGTTGTACTGTTCAAATAGTTTTTTCTAAAACCAGACATTTACATTTACTCCTTTTTGGTATAATTCTGTTGCTTTGACAGTGCATTCAATGCTTCTCCTCACAAAGTTACAATGCAGACAAGATTTTCTTAAGCAGCTCCTTTCCACCTAATCTCTTTATTGCATTTAAGCCTTGCACATGAGAAAGGTGCACGTACAGGCTCAAATATTGTCTTTTGCTGTTTATATAATCATAGACATTTGTAATCATGTGGTTACAGGCACATTCATCACTGAGGAAGTCAGGACAAGAACTCAGACAGGGTAGGAACCTAGAGGGAAGAGCTGATACAGTAGAGCTTCCTGGATGCTCGTTTGTGGTTTGCTCAGCCTGTTCTCTCACATCATCCAGCATCACCTTCCCCTAGATGACATTACCCACAGTGAGCTGAGCTCTCTCACATCAGTCTTCAATGGAGAAAGTGTCCTGCACACTTGCCTGTAGGCCAATCTCAGGGATTTTTTTTCTCTATTAAGTGTGCTTCTTCCCATATGACCTGAGTTGGCATCAAGTTGACATAGAAATGAGCCAGCAACATTAGACCCTTGTCAACTAGACACACAAACACATTGTTTATTTAGGCATAACCTTTCCTTTCTTGTTTATCTCCCTAGATTGCATATTAACTCTTTCCTGCAACCAATAGCCTCCTCTGGGCTCTCTTTAGGAGACTCTAACCCTGCTTCGTGCTACCTCCGTGTCTTTCCATGACTCCTTCAATCCTGAGTCTTCAATTTCAACTGAGGCTTCACGTTTACCACTGGCCTCTCCTGACCTCTCATGTCAAACCATGGCTGTTTTTCATTAACCTTGGAGCCTTAAAAAGTAGAACCACGTGGAGGACTCTGATGCATTACCAATTTCAGCTCCCAGCATAAGATGCAACCTTGGCTCCATCTGGATCACCGTGTCTATGTGCCCTAAAGAGTCTTTGTCTTTTCCTCTAGCCAGCTCCCAAATAATGACACAGAGACTTATTATTAGTTGTGAAAGCTCAGTCTATAGCTTAGGCTTTTTTCTAACTAGCTCTTATAACATAAACCAACCCTTTTATGCATACATTTTACCATGTGGCTTTTTACCATTCTGTCTGTTTGACTCCCTCCATGCCTTGTTGCTGTTTCCCCTCTCCATGTATCCTGTGCATCTAGACTCATCTCCTCCTTCCTTTCTGTCCCCAGGAATCCTACCTGTACTTCCTGCTTTGGATATTTAGCTTTTATTATAACAATCAAAGCAGTATACCTTCACAGTATACAGCTATCTCACAGCAACGTGTTGTCCCTGATAAAATATCCCAAGATTTATGTCCTCAGTGGCGCTCGTCTCTTCTTAGTCATCACTCGTTTCTAGGCTCTAACTAGCCAGCGTCAATCTTCCTGGTAATGCAAAGGTTTTACTTAAGTAGTTCTGATCTCTTATTAAGTACATCTGACTTTTCAGCCCCAGCTGACTAGAACTGTATTGGGACTGAAGCGGATGATGTGGAGAACTGCTCCTTACCAGCCCGCTCACTTATAGCCTGCTTAGCCTGCTTTCTTAGACCACCCAGGACTACCTTCCCACAGTGAACTGGGCCCTTTCACATTAACGCTTCAGGCTGGAAAGATGGCTCCTTGCTCTTGCAGAGGACCTTAGTTCAGTTCTAAGTACACACAGAGCAGCCCACAACCACCTGTAATTTCAGTTCCAGGGTGTCTGACACCCTATTCTAGCCCCTCCCCCAGGCACTGAATGTACATGGTATGCATGCATACATGCAGGCCGAGCACATATGTACACCAACTACAATAATAAATAAATAAATAAAATAATTTAAAAAGAAAATGTTTCACAGACTTGCCTACAGACCAATCCTATAGAGGCATTTTCTTGATTAAGATTTTTTCTTCCCATATTAACGTTTCTTGTGTCAAGTTGACATAAAAAGTAGCCAGTACACTTGTCTTATTCTTTTAAGTTTCAGAAATCCCTTGGGATTTTTTTTTAACATTTGATAACTGTTAAGTCAATACTTTACAAATTAGGACAAAGTTGGGTTTTTTTCCATTTTAAGTAATTTTCAGGTGTCTCTAATTGATTTGGTGACTTGCTTTCTTTAATTTTTGCATTTACAGCAGCCATTTCCCAAAAAGTTTCCTTTCTCTGAATTTGTGCCAAAAGTTTACAACCAGATTAAAGAATTCATCTATGCCTGCCTGAAGTTTTCAGAAGATCTTCATCTAAGGTATAACAGAAGACACTGGGAACCAGTCCAGTGCTGTGTGTGTTACTTTCTCTAAAATGTAGACTGTAAAATGTTTGCTATTCTTTAGTTTGGAAGCCTTGGTACAGGCTTTCACTGTGGGACTCTGGTTTTTATAGTTATGGTGAAAAGGAAAACTTTTGAATAATGTAAAAAGGTATATATTACATTTTAAACGATGGCAGTGAAAAATTGCTGTAAATTGTAGTTTGACTTCCTCCCTTTACCATCACTAGATAAGTTTTATAGTGAGCATAGAGCGGTAACACAGTCCAAGGGAAATGGTATTGCTGCTCTGCTAGTGTCTGTCTCTTAACCACAGGCTTCTTTGTTTCTTTGCTCCTATATTGTTTAGTTTGCATGTCTTTGGCAAATACCTAGTTAGGTGCTATTTAATAGTAAAGGCATTAAGAAGCCAAAGGGAAGGCCTTCAGTATCTCCAAGGAGGATTTTGCCTACATGAGGAGCCGAATAGCTAATAGTAAGTGCTGCAGAAATTCAGGATAGGCTGTAGAAAAGGCTCAACACTACATCTGTACCTTACATTTGGTAAATTTACAAAAAGAATGAATGAACAGAACACATCATGTGTCAAACTTTTCTGAAAATGAGTATAATTAGGAATTGGATTGAGTCATTTCTTTATTGACCAGTCTACTTGTTTGGTTTGAACATAGGTCTTCTGATATGCTAGACAAGTTCTCTGCCAATGAGCTTGTCTCTAGCCTTTGTTACTTTAAAATGCTAAGACAAGATCTTACCTCATTGCCCAGCACAGCCTTGAATTTCATTTGTAGCCCACCCAGGCTTTAAACTCTGTCTTCCTGCGTAGGCCTCCTGTGTATTGCAGAAGGTCTGTTAATTATTATTCTTACTATGAAAAAAAAAAAAAAGAAACTTGCGGATTCTACAATTAATTTTCCCGCCTAAATCAAAATTTCTAACTTTTATAGAAAAACTCCCTCTTGAAATCAGATTTGTTTTGAAAGATAAACACTGGGTGCTGGAGAGATGGCTCAGAGGTTAGGAGCACTGGCAGCTCTCTTCTGTCGTACCAGAATATCTGCAGACAGAGCACTGTATATAGAATGAATGAATGAATGAATGAATGAATGAATGAATGAATGAATGAATGAATAAAAGGTGAACACCAAGACATTTTTCCCCCTAGCTTCTGTCTTATGATTATAGCCCTACTGTACACCCTAGTGATTAGATAACCTCACACCAGAAGTCAGTCTGTAAGATATTATGTATGTTATTGCCAGAAAATTATTTCAAGTCAATTGCAAAATGGTTCATTCTCACTTATTTGGGGTTGAGGAAGAGGTAATATTTGGATAATGTGGGTAAATTATTTTGATATTTCCCTTATTTGAATCCTAAGTTTTCGAAAGAAATGGTTTTTTTAATGTTATATTAGAGTGTTTTTCTTTCCTTTCTTTCTTATTTCTTAGTTTTTGTTTTTGTTTTTCTGAGAGTTTATCTGTGTTTACTAATCTTTTGATCCAAAACTTCCTTTGGTGAGTTTAATACTGTCAATTTGAATAAAATATTCCCTCAACTTAAAGGAATTCTGCACTTTCTTTTTAGCACTGGGTTGACATTTGCCTTTTGCCTCAGAATATATTTCCTTTGTAAGCTGGAGTCAGAGATTATTTTTTCAGTTGGAGCTGTCCCAGAATAGACTTACTTTGCCACGTGGGAAATTTGGAAAACCTTCCTCTCCAAGGGCCACCAAGTCAGAGAAATGTTAGATGGAGATTTCTTATGCAGCTTTAAAAATAATTATTAATTTACCTGTATGGATATTTTCCCATCCATCAGACAGACAATCTTGGGAACTATTATATATTATGAAAGCTTGGTTGCCCGTAAATTCTGAAGGCATGCAGCTATTTTAAAAGTTCTTATTAGTAGCAGGGGCTTCTATGATTAAGTGATACTCTGATATTTAATTAAAGTACAATGCGCACATAGATTTTCTTTTTGTTAACACTGTGAAAGTAAATCTTTGTAAAGAATTTTGGGGTATTTTGGTTTTCTAAGCTTAAAAAAAGAGTTTGGAGGCTCTGTTATGTAGATAAGTACCTCTCTTGCTGAGTGTCTCTGAGACCACTGAGAGAACAAGAGAGAAAAATACTTCACTGGAATATTAAAATTACTTTAAAACCTCAGTCTAAACAGCTGTCATCAAGAAACCCAACAGCAAATGATGGAAAGGATGTGAAGAAAGAGGAACCTTACTTATTGCTGGTGGGAGTACCTCAAAAAATTAAGACTATAGCCACCATATGACCCAGATAGTCTACTCTTTATTTATAGCCAAGAGCTCCACATCCTACCACTGAGATGGTTGTATGTCCATGTTTGTTGCTGCTCTATTCACTATTGCGAGGAAACAGAACCAGCCTAAATGTCAGCCAACACATGAACTGATAATAAAGCATATAAAATAGAAAACCGTTCAGCTGTAAAGAAAAATAAAATCACTAAATTGCAGGAAAATGGACCTGTTTAGACTGCTAAATTTTAATTGAGGTCACTCAATCCCAGAAAGGAAAAAAAAATCGCTTTATGTTTTTTCTCATATGCATATACCTATAACATTCATGTTTGTAATCAAATATACATATGTGTAGTATAACATATAGAAGGGAGACTAAAAGAATTTTAAGTGATGCAGAAGATGAACCCAGTTAAAGAAGATGTAAAGTGTGTGTGTGTATATTAGATAAGTGTGTAAAAATAATTGATATTGAAAGTATAAAATCCAAAGTGAAGTTCCACAGCTTCATAATGGCTCCTTTTCTGAAACTGTGCAAGATAACATTCACTTCTTTGATTATTCAAATGTGAAAAAAATTATGCAGAGCTCCATAGATAGATTTTTTTTTTAAAAAAAAAAAAAAAGGAAGGCAAAGTAAACGTTTAATAGAGCATATTCTGAAGATATTTGTTAAAGTACTTGGAATCCTTTCTGGTACACAGTAGGCATTAACTGTTTCTGCCACCTTTACCACCACTGCTGCTTCTTCTGCTTCTGCTAACCCAGCTACAACTGTTTACTACTGCAAGAACTGCTAGCACCTGCTCATTTTCCAAACCTAGGTACCCAGGCTGCAACTGAGCTCATCATTTACATTTCAGCTCCACTGAAGTTGATGACATGATCCGCAAGTCTACAAACCTGTTGCTGACCAGGACTCTGAGCACCTCTCTGCAGAACGTCATTAAGAGAAAGAACATTGGCCTTACTGAGGTAAGAAGGTGACCATGCCAGATGTCCTGTGCATGCACACTTAGCCCTTGGATCCCTTCATCCATGTTAGATTTACTTGGCTTTTATTGTTTGTGATGTCTTCTGGATATGATTGATAATTGCTCCATTACCATGTTACCTCTTTAGCAAAAGCCTGGTGATTTGTGATTGGGGCCCGAGGGATAAAGTAATGGCTTACCACCTTTTGTAGTAAATGTAGAAAGGTCCTTTTACTCATTTGTGGTGAAGTATAAATTGAAGGTTGGACTTACTGATACCTAGTCCTAAACAAGAAAGTTATGAGATTCTTTTTTCCATTGGAAATTTAGGATTTCATGGTCACATCTCACCTTGCCAGCCAATGAAAGTACTGTGCCCAAAGTGAGATCTTAGGTTAGGGAAATTTTTTTCTTCAGGAGGGAAAGGCTGCAGGCCATTTGTTTCTTACAGATGTAGTACAGATTCTATGTAGGTTCCTTTAGGAAAAATGAATATTTCTAACCACATAATATGAGCAATGTTACTACACTGTACTATACATATATACACATCAACCTATACTAAAGACAACTGCGGACCTGGTGAGCACTGACATAAAGTCTTTCTTTCTCTGTGTGGAGATAAAGAACACCATAAGGTATGTCAGTGATTGTAGTGAGGCTACACTTACAGCAGTTTTTAATGTTGGAAGTTCATGTAGACATGATTTAGGATCTTCTCATCCTCCTGAGTTTGTTTTCTATTGCTTGGAATAGACTTGTCATGAATTGACTTTCTGTGTCTGAAATGGCCTGGCTTTTGTTCCTGACCATGGAGCCTATAAACAAGGAAAGGTGGGGTTAGGGGTCACAAACTCTTCGTTGTCCTTAGATTTTATTGTTTTCTTTCTAAATCTCAATTGGGAGAGAAAGTTTATACTTTGTCAACTTTATCTTCAACATGATTCTTCTTCCAGAATCAGTGGATTTACTCTTGTTCCAACAGAGGGAAAGATTTTATAGTTCTGGTTAGAAATGGTTTGGTATTACAGAGCACTCAAGTGGCAGACACGTGTTGAAAATACATATTTCAGATGCCAAGTCCTTCAGAGTTTGAACCCCATATAGGCTGTATCCTCCTGTCTGCCTTATCTTGCACTGGGGCTACACAGTACTGCCTCTCCCTCCTTCTCTATGCTGTCCTTGATCTCTTTTCTTGCTGCTTTCATGGTTCCTTTGCTCTCTCTTGTTTCATCCCACTTTCTCCTTCTAGCTTTTGCTAGAACTTGCAATCTCGAACCCTGTGTGATAACTACTGGAGTCACAGCTGCATCTTTTCATGAGCTGTTTTTCCAGGTCAGTGGAGAAAGCAGTTGATGACTGTGCATGTCTGCCTTTACTCAGACTCCCTGGGTTCCAGTGCTACTCCTTTGCTCAGTAGTGTGTTCTTGGGAAATGTTTGAGCTTTATGTTTAAATGGGGAAAATGGAATCATGTTTCATTGAATTATTTGAGCATTAGTGAACATGCTAAGTATTTAGAATGGTATTTGGGCATAGAGAATACCACTACATACTGATTGTTATTACTGAGTACTCTGGGCATGCAAACCATGCTTGTGAGGTCTAGTATATAATGGCTTTTTTTTTTTTTTAATTAGGAGAAACCAAAAGATTAGAACAAGATGTCCTATTATGACATATCAAATGTGTCTATATCAAGATGTATTCTCAGGAACTGAGTACATCCTATACCTGATGCTTTGCTATTTATTTTATTATTTAGAATATATTCACTGTATTTTTGTATGCATTTGATGTTAATATCTCTATTTTGAGCTAAAAGACAGTGAACATGAATAATTTTAAACTCTGTATCAGAAATTGGTTCAGCATAATCTTTGAGATAACATTTGAAAAGGTTTTCTTCTAAAGAGAAACTGGTTACTGGAACCATTAGACTCAAAGGCTGCTCCTGACAGCTTTAAAAGTGAGGCTCAGCTACACATCCACATTGGATCAGTCACAGGGACAAATGATATGAAAAGCAGAGAAAGGAGATTGATTCAGTGCCCAAACTGGAAAGAGGAGCAGATTAACCCAGTGACCTCCAGGTTCTTCCTCAGGATCCTGGCATGAGGGCTAAAAGTAGTCCTAGTCAAGGTATGGGCCTGCTTTTTACTGATCCAGTATTTCTAAGCTCTAGTGTCTCCTGCAAGAAGTCTGAGGTTGTCATATTACATGAGATCTCCTTCTAGGAGACAGGTTCCCCTCTGGCTGGCATCAGCCTCTTCCTTCCCTACATGTAGTTACTGGATGGAGGAAGTCCTAGATCTCCGAGGCCCATTAGCTCAGTGGTCTGATACCTGAAAGCAAGATACAAGTGTCTTTCTTTAGATTACTTTTCTTCTTTCACAATGGGTATATTTTCGTAATGAATTTGACTTAAAATACTGTAGCTGACCTAACAAACGATGATAGTGTAAGGAAGTAGACCCACAGGTGCGCTTTAGGGCATAGCTAACATCTAAACTTAAAGTTGTGATTGTATTAGCCCCCAGCAGACCTGAAGCAACAGCTACTGCTTTTGTTTTTATTGTAATTTAGACAGATGACCAGAGAGCTGTGCTGTTATGTCTCACACACCATATACCTCCTACCCCTATTCCCAACAGCAGGGGCAGTGATCATGTTAGTTATGTTAAGATAATTTTTAGTTAAGTCGGAAATTTTAACAAAACCTTGGAAATTGGAATTAGCAGTTCAATTTTTTGTTGATATTTCAGTTAGGGGATATATAAATTGAATAGTGGATAAAGCTTTTTGAGCCCTGCTGGGTTGAGAGAAATATAAAATTCTCTTTAGTCTTAGGCTAATTCATTTTTGTGAATAAGACAAGTGTTGCTAATGCTATTTAGTCTTTGTCTCCTTGCAGATTTAGCAGTTGGGAGCCATTAAAAGATGTGGCTTCTCACCTTATTGCTTTGGGTCAATTCTCAGCAAGTTTTGAGGGTGAATTCTCTGCTTCTGGAAATGAGACAAAAGCAGATCTAGGAGAAATAGATGTGTACAATAATTTATAGTTGAGAACTAAAACCTGCTAGGAACATGGGACTAACACTATTTAAGATGATGGCCACATTTCTTTCCTGGAGTTGTTCAGAAAAGGGTACCTGCTCTAGTGCCTTGGGGACCCCTGGAGGTCTACAGGGTCCCCACAGGGCTCTCTCAAGTTTACTTTCACACCAGCAAGGACAGATGAAAAAACATCTTTTTTTCCTAGTGGATTTGTTCATTTATCTTCTTTGTATGAAGTTTGGTTCCCCACCCCCCACACACACACCTTTGAGACAGAGCCATATCCAGACTAGATTCAAACTCTCAGCCTTATGATGGAGTGTTATTAAAAGGGCTTCTGACATTTAGTTATAAGAAGTGCTGTTTGCACTATAACTTTTTCTTTGCTGGACTGTTCTCATAGGATTTTATAAGAGAGATAATTAATTTGTAGTCTGTTGATAGCTCTGTGTGTTTGAAACAATATCAAGGATCGTTTGGAATGTGGGTCGGGTTGAATGACACCATGAAAGGTAGGTACTCAGACTTTGATGATAGTCTGTATCTCAGGTCTTTCCGCTTTATCCTTCAGTACAGAGTTGGCCTCCAAAGCCCCTCCACTGCCTTGCAAGGGTTTCAGAAGCCGTTATTCAGGAGTGGAGATCATCAGGCCTTACTAACAGACATTGTCCCCCTCTGAAAATGACATGCGTATGTTATAATCCTGGAATGTTTAAATAGTCTATTCTGTGCTTGGCAGTGAAACATAAGGGGTAACTGACAGCCTGCCGATGCAATTCATAGTGATCTCTTGTGATGACAGGTCTTTTTAAAGTCATGATAAATTACTACTGTACCTGGCATAGCCGCCTCCTTTTTCGTTTTTTTTTTTTTTTTTAAACTGCCAAAATTCTGCAAAACAGAACAATTTTCTCTTTGACTGCCACTTTTTTTTTAAATTTCTATAGCATGACATGATTCCGCTTATTATTAGAATTTCTTTTGGCAGAATGTGTTTCTTATAGGTAATGATAATCTTAAAATCAAAATCTCTACTTCTCCAACTAGAGATTCAACTCTCTTCCATTTCTGAAGTTTACATCAAGATAACCTTGCTACTAGCGACCTTTCATCCTTCGTGAGGCTGTTACAACCTAGTAGTTTTGGAGGAGAACTCCCATTTTGTTTAGTGATTTAGATACCCATGTTGTATAAGGTTTCTGGGCGTCCTTTCTGGCTTATCCTCAAAGTTCAGACCCACAGTCCCACAGAAGCACATGCAATCCCACAGAGACACAAATGCTTATGTTATTTTTACGTTGATTGATCTAGGGCCCAGTTCAGTTCCTTCATCAAAACTCTCCCATCTTGTTCAGCCATGCAGCTCGGTACCTTTTCTTACAGCAGCCTTTCAGCTTCTTTCCTCTGTGTCTGCTGCATCTCCTCATCCTGCCCATGGCCCTCTCTGGCGGCTCTGCCTGGCATTCGACTTGTTCTTCCTGTACTCCGAGTTTTCTTAGCCTGGTAGCCCTGCCCACACTTCCTGTCTGCCTTCCAGCCAATCAGCTTTTATTAAACCTATAGGCGGGACAGTTATTTAAAATGATAGGAAACATAACATAATCCCACTACATACCAATAAGTTGTCCTTGCTTCAGTAAATTACCTCCCACCTAAAGTGGGCAGGAAACTCTAATCCAAAGCAGAGGGTGACACAGAAGGCAGAAGCAGGGGGGGACTTGTTAGGGAGCAGGGCTCCAGTTACAGAAGGGATGAGCGGTCTGAAGGGATGCACATGCCTAAGATTTATTATGTCATTGTGCGAAACTCAACAAGTTAATGTTTTAAAGAGAGTGATTGGATTTAGATGATCCAAGTGTGATTTCTGTCCTTTGAATGAGAAGCAGAATCAACAGAATGTAATGAGTTGCTCATTTTCAGGGATATGCTTTGTTTCAGAGTACTTTAATATTGGTATTTGGGGTGATTTTCCAAGAGACAGAATACTAGCTAGTCTTGTATCCAAAATTCTATCTCTGAATTATACTTTGGATGATTGGCAAGAGGTTCCTGATAGATTTTCATTGTCTGGTAACTTCTGAGGAGTAATAGAAAACATTAGTCTTGATGACAGTTCACCTTTCCATCTAAGGGAATCTCTTATAGCTGCATCTCCGTACCCCTTGCCCTTTGCTAGTGTCTCAGAAGTAGCAGTCCCAGATTCTTTAGGCAGACTCTAGGTAGAGTGCTACGTTGCTTTGTTCTTTTCGTTACTGAAGAGTTAGTTGTTGGTAGATGCCAGCATGCATGTCCTGAGAATGAACTGTAGGCTTTGGCCCAGTACTGGCTGTTACAAAGGAGGTAAGTATTTCTGGTTATAGATCTACTCATAGGTTGTTTAATATTCCACAATACTATCTATTCAGTGATCTTTTTTAAAAACCAAATTTTTAAGTGAGCATTAAAGGACCAGCACAGGATACATCAAGACCAAGTTCTCAGCACAAAGGAGATTTGTTTGCCCCAGAGGGGCAAAGGACAGGGAATAAAAGTCAAAGACAGGAGACAGAGAACAAGGGAGAAGAGAAAAGGAACACGGTGTATGTATGTGTGTGTGTGTGTGTGTGTGTGTGTGTGTGTGTGTGTGTGTGTGTGTGTGTGTGTGGAGCCGTTATTTGCCCTGGAGGGACAAAGACTGCTTCTGGATATAGAGGAGACTGACACGGTCCATAGATAAATGACAGTTTATAAAGGGAAGAAGGGAAACACATGTTAGGGTGATTTGTTTGTCTTGGTTGGGCATCTTAATTAGAGCAGCTAACGGGGCCTTCTGTTTCCTGTACTTGGGCACTTTGATAGTAGGACCTTGCTAGTCAGCCTTAGGAGGAGGAAGTAGCCAAATAAGAGAATGGACCTTGGGGCTAGCTTTAGGAATGTAATCCAATAGTTTAGCCAAGCAGAGGGAACGGGGAAGGGCAAGGCCTGCCAAATCCATGCTTGCCTTGATTAGACCTGCTGGAGTCCTTTAGAGCATATACAAAATCCTGGGTTTCATTAGACTAAAAGGCCCAAAGACATCTATTCCTCTACATTGGCATTATCACATCAGTTACAGCCTTATTACTATACATATTCATATAGAAATGAAAAAATAAAAAAGAGAGGAGGAAAGCTTCCCTTCTTTAGACTATGGGGAATATAAATAATTTCAGAGTTAAGAAGGAATAGGAAGGACCTGTCTTTGTGCCTTTCCCATCCCCTCCTTGGCCTCTCCCTCCTTTTTCAGAGATTAACTCCTCCAAAGCATGGCCAGGCCTCACTTATGTCAGAACTCAACCTCAAGGTTGGACATTCAGATGAGCTGTAGTACAGGCTACACCCCAGGCCTGCCATCTTACACTTCTGCGAAAAGCCAGACGACATGTTGAATATTAGCTCCAGTTAACTTACACAATTGACAGGAAGTTGCTTTCTTTTTATTTCTGTTATAGTAACATGGAAATGATTATAATGCTCATTTAACCTGTGTCTCCAAGTTTTGAAAAGATGAAACAACAAAATGAAGTATGAACTTCTTAGTTTCTTTCTCTTTCCTTTTCCCTACTAGAGTAGTGAGGATGGGTTATTTAGCAGTATTTGTGTGTGTGTGTGTGTGTGTGTGTGTGTGTGTGTGTGTGTGTGTGTGTGTGTGTGTGTGTGTGTGTGTGTGTGTGTGTGTGTGTGTGTGTGTGTGTGTGTGTGTGTGTGTGTGTGTGTGTGTGTGTGTGTGTGTGTGTGTGTGTGTGTGTGTGTGTGTGTGTGTGTGTGTGTGTGTGTGTGTGTGTGTGTGTGTGT